>PITA01003720.1:0-43475 GCA_004023965.1 Spilogale gracilis
GGGAAAGCAAAATTCTCTGTCGCAGCCTTTTCAAAACAGTCACTGGATGATGCTTTCAGTTGTTAATGAGCGCCCTGGAGCACGCACGTCAGGACTTACTGGAAAGCCTGGCTGCACCCCGCGCCTCCCCCTGCACCCCACACCCCTCCCGCGGCCCCACCAAGGCGTGGGTCTGCAGGGGCCGACCCGCAGACCGGGAGTAAGTGGATTATTTCAGACAGTGTTAGGAGGTAACTGGAGGAAGATCAGCTCGATGTGAGGCAGATATCATAAGCAAATTAGAAAACCTCCCCAATTAGTATAAGAAACCCAGATTTATGCCGTTTGTGATCTTCTGCTAAAAGGCAAAGTGTCGATGTTATGGGCTCTGGGCTTGATTGGAGTTGAAATGTTGGCATTTCCTATCAGCGCATGTTAGCATCGGAGGCTGTGTACCAGACTAATAAATGAAATAAATCCCTGTCCTCCTCCACGGCCAAGTAGTCCTCGCTCTGAGGTTCTCTACGTTGGGTCCTGTTTGATTTGGCCCTGGAATAATCTCTAGGGCATATTATAATATTTCTATACTGGGACTATTCAACAGGCCTCCAGTGCCCCACACTTAATCTCTCGTTTGTATGTTTGTCTTAGGGAACACGTATCATGATGAAGTCATTAAAATGGAGCGTGCAAAATGTCAGATGCTACAAATGCAATTAGACACTTAAAAATAGCTTCCTTGGTGGCACTGCTTGAAATCTGAACTGGGCCTTGTTTTTCCAAACCGGGTGACACTTTTCTGCTAAGCTACTGCTTGTGTGCTTGAACCAGAGACCAGGGTCCCCTTCAGAGCCCCATGCAGATGATCAGGTCATTCTAGAAATCAGACCAGGCACTACTGTCCTGTCAATACCCTGGCCAAGCAGGTTTTCTTTTTCTCAGACTGCACCATGTTGCTTCTTGTTTCTTGACCCCCTGATGATTCACAGTCAAGTTGTATGTGGCAAAAGCTCTCAGGAGACAGAGCCCGACTTGTGTAAGGAAAATGAGGTGTCCACACTCCTCATTTTAAGGTTTGAAATGTGTTCCAAATCAACTTTTCTTTCACCAGAATTCAAACAACCACAAAGTTCAGATTGTATTTTGCAGGGAAGAAGGGGATGTTTTTGTAGATGTATGTGGTGACTGAGCTTTTTTTCCAATTGTAAAATTAGTGCAAACTGATGACAGAAACTAATTTGGAAAATGCAACTTTTTAAAAAAAATCTGCATCATCCCAACATCTAGCCGTGATCATTACTGTAAGTTTATTGGTGTATTTTCCCTTTTGCAAAATTGGGGTCATAACATACATGCTGTTTACAACCTTTGCTTTTTGGCTAGTAGATTATGAGCAAGAAAACTGGTGTTCTTCATGCCGAGTGGGACAGTTTAAGATCCTCTTACGCTTCCTAAGTTATCAAGAACAAATCTGTTCAATGTGCTTTTAGTACTAATTCTGTTTTAGTGTATTTTTTCTTTGGAAATTATCGGTATCCGAGTAACATTTGTGGCAACTCTCAACTCCCTAGTGTTATATGGAATATTATCACATCACCATACTCCTTTGAGCAGAACTTCACGTTTCCTGTTTTCACACGCATGGTCTAATTTGAGCATCACAAGGACCTATAAAGTAGGGAAAAAAAGAACAGATGCTGTTATTCCTGATTTTATTCATAAATGCAATATGAGCTAAAATGTACAGTGCAGCGTAACGCCCACGATGACTCTTCACGTCAGGCACGGTACGTGGTCTTTGAAATGAGGCCTGACTTTAAATACCAAGTTTGCCACTGGCTTGCTGTGCACTCGTGGACAAATTAACCTCCCTGAGCCTCAGTTTCCTCATCTGGAAAATGAGAACATTGATACCTTTGTCATAGATGTGTTAAGAGAATTCAATAAAAGATTTTGTGTAAGGTACTTAAAATAGTATAAGGCAGAAAGAAAGATAAAAAATTTTACAACTGTTTTTCTCACACATCCCCTCTCATTTTCTTATGACCTTGTGAATAAATGATTAGGTTTCTTTTATTCAATTTTCTCAATTCTTGGTGTTATTTTAAATAATAATTATGTACAAAATAATCAGGTGTTCAAGAAAATGTAGGAATACGTAGAGATAGAAAAAAGCCACGTACCACCCGTCCGAGCAGGAGCTCTGCTAACACTTGGCTACATCTCCTTCCAGCCTTTTTTTTTCTTTCCCCGGCACAAAGGCTTGCCATTTGTTTTAGACACAGCAACTGTTCTCACGAGCTAATGACATAAAGGTGGTAGTTAAGGCCTGTGCTTTAGAGAATGTGCTCTGCGAGCTACCACACTCTGCTCTTGTTGCCAGATTATAAAAGAAATGCCCCTTGGGAATCCCACTTCCCTTGGCAGGAATCCAAAACAAGGGGTCCGATGAGTTGTCACGGTGGAGATACAAAGAGGTCGTCTCGAGAACCTGACATACTTGAACGCACGGGGTCCCTGACCCACTGATCCTGTGGGCTTGGAGCAAATTGTGGAAAACTCAGCCCAAGCATTCACAGGACCAGAGGGTCTAACAAGACTTCAACGGAGGCCCCCATCCATCAGGTCTGAGATCGGCCTTGTCACCCACGGCATGGGCAACTTAGAATTACTACTCTCCAGTGTCTTCAACCACTGGGAAGAAAAGCTTTCTCCTAGACTCTTAAAAGGTGTTCTGTTCAGGCCAAAAGGAAAATTCCTACAGCCAAGCATCTCCTGTCAGCTAATTTGATAGTTCTCTATCAAGTAAACCATTAGTGAATACATTGATTCTTGAGTTGTTGGGTTTTTTTTTTTTCCTTTTTTTGCGGTTCTGCCTTGGCTATTCCCAAGATTTCTCTGAACCAGTTGGGCAAAATTGATTTTTATTAGTTCCACCGGCCTTGTGGAAAATTATCTCATGAACTGGTTTTTATAGGAAGACTCAAAGCACAGCACAGGGTAAAAAATCAGCCTATAGCAGTCAAAACTGTTGTCTGAAATGTCTTCAGACTGGAAGGCTGAATTTATTGCACAAAACAAGGGCTAGCAAGGCGGAGGTGTGCAGTCCTGCTCATTATCACCGGAAAGAGGAACCAAAAAGCCGAGTAAAAAATTAAATTTTAATAATGCCAGTGATATTTTCTAAATCTTTCCTGACAGAAAGATTCTCATTATTTTTATCTGTCTCCAATAGGTTCTTTTAGTGCCATCTCAGAAATGGCCTTCGCTATGATTGTTTTCCAGGCTTTAAAGCATCTGAGAAACCAAATATATACAGAGAGAAATATGCTTTAGATTGTTCAAGGAAGAGCCGTGACCGTGGTAACATTTCGGCTAGTATATTTACAGCCAACATTTGCTGGGAACGCCTTCAGCTTTCACAAAAGAGGTCCACATTGTTAAGACAATTGAAGTAAATCCCCGAACAAAGGGGACCCACGATCCACTCACTGCACTTGGCTACGGAGGAACCTGGGGGCCCCAAGTCCCAAGTCTGGGTTTGTTCTGGAAATCACTCCACGCTGGCCATGAAAGGAGATTCAAGGGAAAAATGGAAATGTCCTGTTGTTTGATAAACATGCTAACTCGCTTTCCAAACATCACATGGGACAGGATTGTTTGGAGATATGAGGAGAAATAAAGCCAGCATCATTCAAGTAGCCAGCGCAGGAGGACAGAAATCCCTTTCGTTTTCTTAGTTCCTCGGTGCCTATGTGTAAACCGGTCCTGTCTGGTCCCAAAAGGCTTTATAGCAAATTACCTAAATATATACAATAGATTTTCTATATATAAAATCTTGAAGTCGGGGGTAAGGTTCATACACAAACTTGGAAGTTTGTGAGAGGCGGGCCACGGTTTTATCTTGGGGTGTCCTGGCAGCCACCTTAAGGAGGAAGATGGTTTCAGTTCCATGAGTCAATACCCGAAAGATAAAAACATAGCTCCTTCCCTACCCAGACGACAGAGAACACCTTCCCGTGGGACCTCATTGCAGGGACACGCGCTGTTCAGGGTAATAAACATCATGTTCAAGAGCATCCTTAACAGGAAGTATGAGCTGCACGGGGCTGCTTCTCACTGTTCGTGTGTGTAAGCTCGTGGCGTTGTGCCGAGCACAGGTGAGAGCGCGAGCGTGTGAACCTAAACAGCTGGGTGCAGGTGGGTCCCGGGGCTCTGCGGCTCTGGGGAGAGACCCCGGTGTCTCCAGGAGGGATGGACCCCATTCATTAGACTCCTCAGTCACCGCCATTTCTCTCTGCCAGACTTCTGACGGGCAGGGCACTCTGAGGTCGCGCCTTCTGGCAAGGACCTGGAGTGACACCACCTTCTGTTGGTAATTAGGTGGCCTCGTGTGGTCTGGTAGCTGGTGGTCCGGGGTTGGATTTCGCCATCCACTTTTGAAAATGAAGGCCAAGGAGCTGGAAGGCAGCCCCTCCAAAGGATGAGAGAGAAAAGAATGGCTTCTTCTTTGTAAAATTCAGGCTGCTTTTCTGCTCATCTCCATCAGAGATCCCTCCTAACTGAGGGCTGGGTTTTCTGTTTATTGTAGCGAAATAAAGAACCCGAGAATGTGTCCAAGGCCACTCTACTCCTCAGCAATTTATTTTCTTTATTTTTTTCAAGTCCATAAACGTAGTCTTTGGCGTTCATCCTCAGGAGTGCTTGGGTCACATATAGTTACTCCCGGTTTAGAGATGGAGAAACTGAGGCATGTTTACTTGTGTTTCACAAGATCACTCAGGAGACTGCAAATCTCTGCCTGCCTCTTACCCTCCGGTAGAGACTGATCGGGTTCCCCTCCCAGGCCTACTGGCTTACAAGGTGTTGCAGGTAAGGGGTACACTGTCCTCCTTGAGAACCACTCGCCGGGCCCTTCAGTGCATCGTACAGGCTGTGAATGTCAAGGGGGCTGCAGACGTGGAGTCCAGCCGACCTCTGCCTTGTGAGAGGTCTACAAGGCACACACAGGCTGGCTGGTGGCTTCTGTTGACTCCTCACTGGCCTTCGATCCGGTAGTTAGGAGTCGGGGATGGGCTGAGTTGGATGCACTCAGTGTAGACCGTGGCAGTGGTGCTCCTCTCTAGGCGGCACTTGGCGCTTCTGTGGGGTCAGTCGGGCCTCTGAGGGGATCCCCAGCGCAGTGGTTGGGCAGGATGCTTTCACCCACCCACCCCCTTCCTTTTAATTTGTTCCATAATCAGCAGAGGTCACAGACTACAGACCCACAGGCCCACCCTGCCCCAAGGACAGATGCACTTTGTTTGGCCACCCAGTGTTTTGGAAAGCTTTTACTTGGTTGCCAATAATTAAAACTTAGATGATTTCACAGAAGGAACACAATCGCTGACTTTTCTTGGCAAATCAGAAGATCAGGCTGCACTCAGCCCCGTCTGGGTCCCCTGGCCATCAGGAGCAGCCCCCCAGTTTACGGCAGACGCCCTCGGTTCTCCCAATTCCCGCTCCGGGTGCCGGCAGCCCGGCCGGGCTATGGCCCCCCTCGCCACAGGACTTCCCTTTTTTAGAGAGAAGAACACGTGCTTTCAGGCCAGCAGGGGATGTGGCTTCACCTGACACAAACCTTGGGATCCTGCCATCTGACTGTCACCCCACCCTCCCCCTCCCCCTGAAGAACTATGAGTCAGCCATCCTACTCCTTGTTAATAAGCCTCTAGAGGAGGCCTTCTCAACCTGGACTTCACCTGCTCCAAAATGACTAGTAGAGCTTTGGGGTATGTAAGGTGAGCCTAAGCGAAAACATGGTGAAGAACATATAAATTTGAACAGACGGCACCCACTCCGCTGGGGGCCTCATGCAGTCTCCCCGCCAGGAAAACAGAGGAGCCCACGGAGTCCCCTGCTGGAATGGAGGGACCAGTGGGCAAACAGGGTGCCTGGAGCCCAGGACTGGGGTCACCTGATGGAAGCTAGAAGCATGGAGGCCTGTCTGTCTGGAGCCACAGTGGGGACGGAGCTGCTGAGAAGGCAGAGGAAGAAAGGGAAGGATAGCCCGCATTCTGCCCCTCCGCCCCGTCACACCCCACCCACCTCCCAGTGCCTCCCAGTGCCTCCCTTTGGCTGAGTGCAACGGGGAGGCCTGAGACAGGGGTTGGCATGGCGGCAGGAGTCAGACTCTCTGATGCAGGGAAAAGCAATCAAGCGACAAAAAGAGAATCCGAGAAGCGGGCCGGGACTGGCCCAGCGGGGATAGGATTAAGACATCCCATTCAGCACGCCGCAGAACCAAATGTGGACGAGACCGAGAAGTTCTGATGTTATAATCTAGAAACTGTAACCACACCCCTCAAGAGTTGACAGAGATGCAGATGGCTGATAAACTTCAGCCAAAATGTTTCTTCCTCCCGACATCAAGGAAGGAAAAAAGGTGTAAATCCGTAGCAATTAGGAGATAAGTATCTAGCATCGTATCTTGCAGGGAAATAATGTTAGCGCCCATCACTAAAGCCGGTGCAGCTGTGTCTCCACCAGCGTGATGTCAAGCAGCTTGTCCCAGAAGAGGCATCTTGGCTTGTCCCAGGGTGCTCCCAGGGAAAGCAACAGAGCTGGAAAGCGCAGCCTCCACCTTCCTGAGTAACTTAGTAGCTGCTGAAGAGGGGGCTTCTGGGAGAGGGGCCCAGCCTGGACCCCCACAGGTCACGCTGATCAGGGTCAGCGCCAGGATGTGCCCTGCAGGAATCAGCGAAATCTGCAGGCTTTCCAGGCCGAGACACCTGCTGTGGGGCAGGGGGAGGGCTGTCTAACAAATCGGAGCGGGGGAGCAGCCAAACAAAAAAGAGTTTCAGGACCTACTGTGGGGAGATCTGTGAGTGATAACAGGAGTGGGATAATAATAATAATTCTTAGAGCTCTTTACATAGCAGTTACTATTACCAAGTACTGACCTAAAGCTCATCACGTTGAATTGACTGATTTCTTTATTGTAATTCATTGAGTCACTGCTATTATTAGCCTCACTTTTTTTCTAATGAGGAAACAGACTCATTGGTTCTTTGGAACTTCTGGATTCCTTGTTTTGGTACTTTTGTTTTTCTTTTTAGAGGACTGAAGGAGATTGTCCACTTTCTGTTTTGCCAAGTAAGAGAGAGACCATTTCCAACGTCCAAGTAAGGACATTGGGAAAAACGCTGCCATGTACTATCACCATCACATCATAAAAATAAGAACATTTTCACACTAAAGCTGTCAAAAGGACTTATGCTCAGAGAAATAAGGAAGCAACCTGCACAGCTGGTGTGTGGCAGATCCTAGATTCGAATCCAGACAGTTTGGCCCCAGAAATGAAGGGAGCTGCTCAGCTTCTGCCCAAATGTAGTTCATGGCTGCTCTGGAGGGTGAAAGGGGGAGGGGCCCTCAACCAGGAGGGATTAGCAGGTGGCCGGGTCCCCAGGGCAGTGTTGCTGCCTCACCATACAGGGGCAGGACCCAGCGGGAGTAGGGGACCTCCGGGCACCCAGCAGGATTGGGGGAGGGGTGGGGGTGCAGCACTGCAAACTGGGGACCAGGAAGGGGGCGCCATCCTGGCCTGACACCATGATAGTCTGCCTTGCACCAAGAACTTTCCCAGGGCCACGTCTGGAGTGGGCCCGGCCTTCTCCCTAGGTGGGCCTGAGCCACCAAATCTGGGTTCTCCTAAATCAGGATTATTGTGAGATTAAAGGACATCACACAGGCAATAAGCATTCAAGACCCCAAAAAGTCACCTTGCCTTTTTAAGACTGGAAGTATTTCGCTGCCCGCCCCCTGTGGAGAGAATACTCCGGAGAGATTCCTTTATTACATTTCATGGATGAAGAGACCTTAAGTCCTTTCCCAGAGTTACACCATGAGTCTAGCTAATTCACCGGCCTGATTCTCTTTTCTGTCAGGTACTCTATTCCAATAGATGCATTAAATTAAATCTTCCGCAGACCCGGCATATTCTCATAGCAACATTCCGTCATTTGTATGATAGGTGATGTAAACGTAATAAAAAATCATGTGGTCCTAGGTCACTGGGCAATAGTCATTTTTGGGTGAAGAGCCCCCAGTGGACAAATGCCATTCCCTTTGCCCCCAAATCCAGTGAGTGATCCGGTGATCATGCCTTTACCTAGAAGAGACAGAGAGGACAGCAGACCCGAGAAAGCTGACAAATATGCTAGTGAATAAAAATGAACGTTATCTTAGTCATTTCTTGTGCATCTACACCAGGCACTAAGAAAAGAGTTGACTTTGGTTAATTAGCCTTCCGTACTTTGAACAAAATTAACCTGCATACCCAATTACTGTGTCTATGGAGAAGAATATAAAGATGTAGATGTCAAAGACCTGCCCTTCAAACAGACGAGAAGAGTCTGACAGGGAACGTAAGACACACTACTTACATAAATAAACGCTGCGTTATTGGGGTGTCCAGAGGGATGGGAGATAAGCTCAAAGGGTCGATTCGAGGTCTTGGTGGCAGTGGGGATGAGAACCATCTCCACCTCACGGGACTGTTGCAAAGGTTCAACCCCAAAGTGTAGAAGATGCCAGAATAGCACGTAGCCCGGAGTACGTGCCCAGTGAATACGAGGTGCTGGCGTGGCCGTGTCTGGGTCTGTCCGGGATGAGCTGCCGCCACCAGCACCAGGGACACCGTCCTCCAGGCCTGAGGAGCCATCGCCAGCGGGTCCGGCTGGGTGGGATTTTCTAGCTCCCAAATACAGAAACTTCCACATTTCTCCGATTAGGACTTTTTCTCTTTAAATCCAGGACAAAGGATTGTCCAGCTTTTATTTTGCCAAGTAAGAGAGAATACTTTCCAAGGAGAGAGTGTATTTCCAATGTCCAAATAAGGTCGCTGGGGAAAAAAACCTGCCATCTACTATCACCATCATGCCATAAAACACTGAAGCAGTCGAAGGGACATAATGTTGGAGAAACGAAGAGTTCTTCAAATTGAGTCATCTTGTGTTCAGGGACAAGGAGCCTCCCGTGTCACTCTGCTCTTCTCGCGTGACTGTCAGTCTGGAGTGCGGGAGCCATTGTTCTATGCATCGGGCATGTTCCTTGATTTTGTCGAACGGGTCATCTTCGCGGCAGCATGTGTGTGAATGGCCGTCGCTGTCCGGTCACCAGGGCAGCACTGGCCACTCGAATGTGTCCAAGCATTACCGCGAACACGAATGGGCCTGGGGGTCTGAGACCTGGCTGGCCCCCCAGATGGTCAGCCTGGCGCAGGTCTCTTCCCCAGCCAGGGGGTGGAGACCACTGCTGGCTCTGATGCGTTGCTAGAACATCTTCGCGTTATTCCTTTCAAGTTCTTTGGAAACCCTTTGATTCTATCTGAAAGCCCCATAGCCAGCCAAGCCACTCTCCAGGCCCCTTGCCACGGTCGAGCCCATGTTTAAGAATGGCCGTGTCCTTGGTGCCCAGGCTGAAACCCGCTGTACACCTTTGGCAACAGAGAGTGCACAGTAGCTACAGAGATCACTGATCAAGAACCTTCGGCCTTATCAGTGCTCCCTGACAGGTACTTGCTGGCCACCTTCCTGGGTGGGAAAAGGATCCCTGAGCCGCCTGATGCCTGATGCCTGATGGGGCCCCCTCCTTTCGCCTTTGATGTGCACGCTGCCACCTCTGAGAGGAGGTAGCCCTGCTGGGGAGAGTGTCATCGTGAGGCCCAGATGGCTGCCATCCTGTGGGGACAAGAAGCCCAGCAGGCTTGACGAGGCAGCGGCTCCCGGGACCGCCACCTCCACCTTCCCAGCCATCCTCTGGAAGTTTCCCGGGCAGCCCCTCCAGCCTCCTGATAGTGTCCCTCCTGCCTCTCACCTTTCCTAAAGCAGCCTCCTCTTTCACTGGGCTATTTGCCGATCACACACACACACACACACACACACACACACACACACACACGGAAAGGGCTTTACCTTTTCAAAGTGCTTTATAATCTTGAATGTGCTAATCTTCTCCCTGGGGTGGTTGGTGAGCCGGCTGGTTTTGCTGGGTTAGAAACTGAAACCCAGGTGTCATGGAGGGCCTTGCTGCAGGTCACCCCCGACCGATGCGGGACCGTGGGCACACAGCAAATTGTCGTGCCCTAGCCTTGCTCTGATGACAGGCTTCTGTCATTGATTGCCCGTTGTGACGCCCTCAGCTCCCACAGTGCAGGGACCCTGTGTTCCCTTTGTCCTCAGTAGGACCCCTCTGCGTGTGGCATAGGGACCACCCTGTTCTCTAGCAGACCAGGGCTGGCCTTACCTAACTTTCAGCTTTCAGCCCGGGAGCCAGCAAACTGGGGAAGGAAGGCCAAATTTCGCCCGACGCTTGCTTTTTGTAGGCCCGTGGGATCAAAATCAGCTTACATTTTTACATGATGGGGAGGAAAAAAATCAAAATAATTTTGTTGACGTATGGAAACTATATGAAATTCAAGTTCTAGTTTCCGAATAGGAAGTGTTCTTTGAACCTAGCGACGCTTGCCGGCTTACGTGGTCTCCGGCTGCCTTGTCACTTCGAAGGGCAAAGCGAGGAGTTGCAACAGACACCATACGGCCCACAAGCCAAAAACAGCACCGTGATGACTTGAACTGTGTTCTCCCCTGACCCCCTGCTGCCGCCACACACATTCACAGATTGTGGTAACACAGAATGTGGCCTTGTTTGGAGATGGGCTCTCTGCTAATGTTACTAGTTAAGGTGAGACATACCAGAGCAGGGTGCTCCCCGGATGCAGGATAACTAGTGTCCTTATGAAAAGAGGCCATTTGGACACAGACTCACCCACAGGGAGCGGGCCATGTGAGGATGGAAGCAGAGATCAGGGTGATGGATCTTCAAGCCAAGGGACTCCAAGTATTGTCAGCACAGGAGCCAGGGAGAGGGGTGGACCCAGCACCCCCTCCCAGCCAGAGGAAGAACCAACCGGCAACACCTTGATCTCCAACTTCTTGTCGCCAGAACTGTGAGACAATCAGCTACTGTTGAGTAAGCCTCCAGTCGGCCATCCTTTGCACTGGTAGCTCTAGGGAACCAACACACCTACTCTCCGCTCCTTTACAGGCAGCATCTGCTGGTCCCTGCTGAACTAGGTAGAAATTTGGAAGTGGAGTTAAGCTACTCTGACCCTCACTAAGGACCTAATCTAGGACTCCGACCCTCGTTCCTGTCTCCTGAGTTCCTTGCCGGAGTGTGCTCATTTCTCCACCCGTCAAAATGTATTTCCCTTTACTCTCTTTGCCCTCAGGGCCCCCAGGACAACCCACTAATAAACTTAGATCAGTAAATGTGGGTGATGAATGGTGGATGATGGCTTAGGAAGTTGACCCAGAGATGACATCTGGGTTTTCCTCCTATTTTAAATGTCTTTTCCCAGAGGCAGGAGTCCTCTGAGACATGTCCCCTCTGGTCCCTCCTCCCATGTGGCTTTGGGCCACTGCCTGCTCAGTTCATGAGTGGAAATTCTCGTTCTGAGATGGAAGAACCAACAGCTCCTAAAGATCAGGAGCCCCATGGCCATGTTCAGAGCTTCCAGGGAACCAGGCTGGGACTGGCCTGTCCTCAGAGGAAGACTTTGTACAAAGTAGATATGTCCTGCATCCAGGGGACAGAGAATACAGAACAGTCGTCACAAAGGCCAACACAAGATGACCAGGTCCATAGCCTGTTCTGGGTCCAGGAGTTCCGTGTATTTGGGCCCCAGTGCTGCCATAACAAAATACCACCAACAGAGTGGCTAAAACAACACATTTATTCTGTCTCAGTTCTGGGGGCTTGAAGTCTGAGGTCAAGGAGTCAGCAGGCCATGTGCCTTCCTTCCAAGGCCTCTAGAGAAGCATCGTTCCTTACCCCTCCCAGATTCCATGGTCCCAGGCATTCCCTGGCTCTAGCCGTGTCTCCAGTCTCTGCTACCAATCTCACGTGGCTTTTACCCCCATGTCTTTCTGTGTCCTGTCTTCTTTTAAGGACACCAGTCATTGAATCTAGGGTCCACCATACCTCCAAGATGATTTTATCTCAATATCCTTAGCAGATTACATCTACAGAGACCCTATTTCCAAATGAGGTCCCATCCTGAGATTCTAGATGAACATGAATAGCGTGGGTTGGAAGGAGTACCGTTTACCTTGGTACAGTCGGTATGGTTGCAAGTGAGAGAAGCCTCAACCAAACTTGATCAAATCAAAGGGAATTATTTGGCTCCTCTGAGAAGACTAAATGTGACTCTTGGGATTTTAGCCACACAGCAGGATCCAAGGGTCCAAAGAACCCTTTTTTTTTTCAAAGAATGCTTTTAGGAATCCATCCCTTTTCTTCATCTCTGAACTCCATGTTCCTCTGTGTTGGTATCCTTCACGTGGGTTCCCATCCTGCATGGTGAGAAGAATGGCCTCCAACTGCTCCAGGTTTCCATTGTCCCTATAGTCAATCCCAGTAAAGAGAGGACCTTTTTCTTGATTTTCTGGGGGAAAAAAATCCCCAGAAATCTCTTTCTGGCTTGGGTGACATGCCACTTCCTTAACAAACACTTGTGCGGGATAGAGAGTGGTCACTAGCTAGGCCTGCCTGGGTCATATGTCTCCCTGTGGAATCAGAGAGTGGGGTTAGCCCTACCTGACTCCTGGGTTAGCCCTACCTGACTCCTACCTGACTGAGGATTCTTCCCAAATGCGCAGGACACAGAAGACCCCGATGGGCATTGCTAGGAGGCATAACAACCATACAGCTCTCACTCGGAGGCAACCTTGTGTTGGGCTTGGAAATAATGCTTCCAACTAAAGTTAGTGTTAGAGGCTGATGGCAATGAACCATTTCCCCTATTCATCTTTTCATGTCTTTCTGGTGAATGCTAACATTGAAGTTGATAGAGAACTTGGAGAGCCCTTCCCTTGACCCTGATTTTTGGGAACTTCCCAGAGAGACACAGGTATCGACTGCCTTGCACGGTTTACCCCATGCTCTCATGATTGCTAATTGTTCTGCCAGTTGTTACCATTCTGCCAGACTCCAGAGGTGGGACATCATTATTCAGGCCTGCTTGGCCAGGCGGGAAAGCATGTGCAGGATGGGGCGCTGAACCTATGGAGTGTCGCGCACTCTCCAGCTAATGAATGCAGGCTTGTAAAAGCCTCTGGACACTGTTGGCATCCTTAATGGGAGGGTGGTTGATAGCTCACGGCGAAAGCCATGCTTGTCTACAAGCAGCCCTTAGAAAGCAGGAAGCATACTTCGTGAACCTTTGGGGGAGCATAAGGAGCTAGAGACTCTTGTCCGTGTATTCAACAAGCATTTTTTTGAGAACATCCATGCCAACGTCTGTTTAAGACACTAGGAATACAAAAGACAAAGGAGAGTCAGACCCTAGAAGATCTACTTTTTATTGGAGAATCCTGCACCAAAACAGAAAATCATAAATAACTGTGTGGTAAGGGATGCATAGGGAAGAACAAATGAGAGAAGGACATGGTCAGGAAATTCTTTGTGGAAGTAGTGGGGGAAATATGTGGTAGGTCAAGGACGTGGTTCTGGAATTAGGGCAAATCAACCTAAAAATGCTTTTAGGTCTCAACTAACAGGAGGCCTAACTCAAACTGACTCGAAAAATTAAGTTAATTTATTTTCTTATAGAACTCAGAGTTCAGAGGAAGTATGGTTTGATATAGAAGTTCACCATGTTTTCAGGGCCAAGTTTCCATTTCTCGACTGCTCTTTTGGCTGCACTGTCCTCCATGGGTCAGCTTCTTCCTTAGGCTGGCTTCCCTCATGGAAACAAAATGGCTGCACAGATCCAGGACTAACACCCACACTCCATACGATCCTGATGACCCAGCGTTCAAAGCAAAGCTTCTGAGATTCAGTCTGTCGGACTGGCTGAAGTCACAAGCCTGCATCTTATCTCATTGAGCCATATTTCACTGCCTTCCTACACGTTGTGAGTCCAGGGGAGTCTCCTGGGCCGTGATGCTCCATGTGGTGACTCAGGGATCCAGGCCGAAGCAGTCTCCCCATCTCATAACCGCACTGCTGGGACATACAGCCTCCTGAATCACAACAGCAAGAGAAGAGCCAGCCAGAAAGGCCAACACTGGAAGTCAAATGCCTCTACCTGGAACGGAAGTGGCCGCCAGGGCCCCTGCTCACATTTCACTGACTATCGCAAGTCACATGGCCATGCCTCGTGTCAAGGGACAGGTGAGAGCAGCCTGTGCCTAGAAGTAGAGGAGAACCAGATGCGGGCAGATGCTGGGGACACCTCCTGCGAATTCCTGGGCTTCTCCAGCAGGTGCCCTGCCGGCCTGCTCCACTCCAACAGGTCTCCTCCACACACAGGAGCTTGTTTCCAGAGGGGGAGGAGACTGGCAATGGAAGATTAGCCGCACCCAGGGATCCGCACGGGATCAGTATTTTCAATAGTACTTTGTGAGTTCAGCCTCAAAGTAAATGGTTAATTCATCTTGTATCAACAGCACTGTGATTCATAATGTAAACTTGGAGAATCCTTGATGTTTCGGGCCCACATTCCTTTTAATTTGGCTCTGCATTCTTTTAAAGCTACAGTGTGCTCCCTTAATAGAATGCAGCATGCAAATGCACAAGCTTTTGCCCGGAGGCAATTTAGCCTGGCTGTTTCAATGGATGTCTTCTTTCAAGTGTATATTCTTTCTTAAATTATTTACTGAGTAAACACACTTTGCATTTTCAAAAGGGAGATTAAGACAGTTTGCTGCAGACCTTAGTTTGAACGTCAAGCCCCCTTTACCCAAAGTTAGAAAGAAGTTACTTTGAGTTTCCCCTAAGTTCCTTCTCTGGCTCACTCGCTGGGAACCCCTCTCCTGGCTTGGCTTTCTGATTCTGGGCGAACTCCGCATGGCTTTCTGATTCTGGGCGAACTCCGCATGCCTTTCTGGTTCGCCTACAGTGATACCTGCCAGCAGCCCCCGGCTGTGACTACTCCGGGCTCCCTCACAGATGGAGCCCACCAGTGCCAGCCTTGTGTCCCCCTCGCTCCAGGCTGGCTCATTCCTATCCATTCAAGGGCCCCTTTTCTGGTCAGCAGCTCCCTTTTCTGGTCCTTAGAGGCACGCTATCAACCCAACACCTTTGAGGTCCAAAGCTGGGCTGCTGGCCTGAGTCGAGCTTACTTTGAGCCTCTGCTCCAATTCTGTTTTTACCCTCAGTTTTACCCTCAGTTACCTTAGAACCCTCAGTCCTAAATGTCTGCCCGCCCTTGCTTTGAAAGCAAGTGCTCTCTCTCTCTCTCTCTCTCCTGCCCACCTCCTCTACTGCATCCCTTATTTCGTGAGGACCATGCTTTTTCTTACCGTCACGGAGAAGAACCCGTGTTCTGAGAAGGCATATGGTGTAATGTTCCATCTTGGGGGGGGGGGGGTTACTTCAACGTTTAACTTCAGCCTTATCTACACAGGCTCCCTGAGATTTTCCTGCAAATTGAGTTTGCACAGCTATCTTCTCCATTTATCCTCGAATGGAATGATTAGAATTACAGGAGCTGTGTTCTTTCCTTCTCCTCCTTTGGGTGGGTTTCTCTCCAGTTTCGTGTATCAGCCACTGTGCCGGGAGCTGGGGGCTGCAGAGAAGAAGGCTCTAGGCTCTGGACCCGCCAAGGAGGGAGTGGACTATTCAGTCTTCCGAATGTCTCCCAGCAGAGAGATCAGGCTGTCCTGGGATCAGTGGTGGGCTGAGTGAATTAAAGAGATGAGCTGTTAAGAATGATCGGTGGTTGAATCACATCCCTCTTTGCCTTGAGATGAGGGGAGCCCAATTAGGAAGGCCAGGGAAGTGCTGAGGATTTAGGGATTCCTGTGTATTCATTTTTCTAACCATGCTTTGGATTAAACAAGTAACGCCCCGCAGTTAATCCTTTATAAATTAGCATCACGGATGCCTTGGGGCCCTCAACCCACAAATAAAATGGTTGTCAACCAAGAGACACACTACCGTATATTACTTAAGGCAGAATTTTAAAGAGTTTTCATGCTTTTAATCTGTTTCACTGCTGAGTTTCAATTTTGCTGATTTCCTTTGCAAGTCTGATGCGGATGGCTGTGGGAAATAGAGATTGTGACAGTGACTTGGGCAAATGGGATGTGTCGAGACTGTTCTGAAGACTTCTGCCCCTTCCAGAGAAAAGGGGAAAAAATCAATTTGGGTTTTAAATCAAGCCACCACATAGCACTGATCAGTGTTCATAATTAGCCTCACTTTAACAAGCCGTGGAGCCCTGTTTTTATTTATTTATTTTGCGGACAGAGACTCTCCCTGCCTTCTGTGTAAATATGGCCTGTTAAGTCTGAATCAGCTGTCATTGCAGAAGAATTAATGTCGGGGCACAGCCTTTCTAGTGGGGAAGGGAAGAAATAAAGGAGACAGATCTTAGCTGAGCCTTACGTGATAAATGAGGACCAAGCAGACCATTCATCTCCTTCGAGGAAAGTGGACAAAGGCACTAAAGCAGTTTTGCGGAAGACGTGTCAGCAAATGTGATCATTTTGTAACCTGTCAGGAGGAGAGGGAGCCAGTCCTTCCAGGGGGCCACAGGGGAGTGGGCTTGACTGATGCGCCCATCTCCATCCATCTATTTAGGTTGGGAGAGGAAGGGGCGGGCAAGGAGGACTCCAGCTAAAACCACAAGGATGTCGTCTTCTTTCTGAGAAAGAAACTCATCCAGAACCTAGAAAAGACTGCCAACACCCTGCAGAGATTTCTTCGCAGAGATACAGAGTAGGAGGGCAGGGTCTGTCTCTATTAGACTGAGACAGCGGACCTTTCCCGGCTTAATATTTGCAGGGCGGCGGATGGGGTTTACTGTGTGCTGGTAGGCACCTGCCCACCTGGCTGGGGCGCCGGCCACCCCCTCCACCGCTGTGTGGTTGGTTCTGTGGGAAGGGCGTGGGCAAGGCCACTTGACCGGGGTTCCCTTTGATGGTCTCGACAAAGCATTCTGGGGCTCAACCTCTTTGCTCAGAAAGAGCTAACACCTTAGGAGGCAACTTCATGGGGAACCCCCTGTAGGCCTCTTGGAGCCCATGTCTCCAGTCTGGTTCTCCTCCTGACTTCCCACTGCCCCGTCAGCATTTGGCAGAGCCGAACTCAGGGGGCTCAATCCCCAGAGGTGAGGGCCCACCAGCCAAAGACACGGGGCACTGGGGGACTTTGTGTAACTTCTCATTTCCATCTTTTTTTTTTTTCCCATCTTTTTTTTGTCCACACTCCGTGTGTATTACAGAGCAAATATAACCTTTCCTCCTGGTGTACCAGAGCAGTGAGCCCCAGTGACAGATGACGGTTTCACAACCTGAGCAGCAAGTTTGACACTTGCTTCTTAATCCTGTCCTTTTCTTCCTAACTCTCTCTTTTACTTTTCCCCGGGTATTTTTGTACAGGTAAGTACCTTACTGACACATGTTTCCTTGGAGTCTTTTATTTTAACTGGAAACACTGCAAAAAAATGAGGCTTGTCTCACATTTTAAATTAAAAAGAGAAGCTCACATGGGGCCCTTGATGGCTTACAGATTACTGCATGGTACCCCGAGCCCAGAAAGCCATTTGATTTGCTTTCACTTTGCAGTAAGCATTTCTCCGGGTGCCGTGTGACAGTTGCTGTGGAGTGGCTCATTTCCTCGTGGATGGTTTGGAGAAGCAGAAGCTCCTGTGCACATGCGTGTACACACACACACACACACACACACACACACACACACACACACACACCAGCCCTACACTGGGCTCTCTACCCCCATCCATGAAGCCATCATTTGATTAGCCAGCTTAGTCTTGGATCGTCTTTGTCGGAAAGCCCTTCATGTATCTATGTGAATTTTTTTTCCCCTCTGCTCTTTCCTAGAATCATCCAGAACCGCATCCTGGTTGTCATCTTGGCCATCATCCTGGTCGTCACCATCCTGATGGCGATCACTTTTTCTGTCAGAAGACACTGATGGATCTGCTCTTCCCTGACAAACGGCAACAACGGCCTGTTCTGAGTAATTAAGACAAAATGGTCACATGAATCATTCTTTTGCACTGACAGGCCCCGAGTGACCCTCCCTCTTTTCACCATGTTCAGCTGAAGTGCAGAGCGTGTAAAAATATTTTCTGTTCCTGTTTGCATGTAGGTCGGTTTCCTTTTCTAGGTTTGTCTTCACCCACATTCGTTTTCTGTAGGGGAAGGTGAATGTTTATTTACCTTTTGGTGATTTCATCTCCTAACCCAAATAGCCTTGGTGACATTCTTCCTTGCCCTGTGGACATGTCAGGGGCCATGACCTGGGGTAGGGCACGACGAGTCAGCCGTGGGGCATCTGAGGGGCTGTGCTGCTCGCCACACATCTCTTGTCACCAAACTGCCCTTCTGTGATGTCCGAGGATAAAGATGCAGAGAAAATCAGGGACCAGAGCCAGTGCCCGGCTCCAGCAAAGCAGCCCTGTCCCTACCCAGGCATAATGAAGATAGTCTACCTGATTGAGTGCTTGCATTGAAAAGGTGGATATTTCATGTCATTCGTGCAGGACATTGACTTTGCACTTTCTGTGTTTTTCTATGCCTTTTTTTTTTCTTTTTTCTTTTTTACAGCCAAGAATTTTTTTGCCGAGCCTACCCAAGATCCAGTTTTCACAACTTCGATTACTGGCTGCATGAAATATTTCCTTACCTTCCCCAAATCCCATAGTCCCCAGAATTTGCTGGCAAAGTGAGCCCTGGCCTGATATTTAATTGTGACCGCCTCTCCCTTGACCTGTGTAAGCATCTCGATATCCTTTCGGTTTTAATCTCTGCACTGCCAAAAGCAGCCCTCATACAAGCAAAAGGTCCTACAAGGCTCTCTCCACATCCACTCCAGTATGTAAACAGAACATGAATATTTCAGGAACAGCAAGAACATGAGTCCGTCAGTGTGAAATTTCAAATGTGATTATAAATATGGGAGAGTCCTATAGGATGATCCACTAGAAATAAACTTCATGGAAAACGTTCACTAACCTCCTTTCAAAGAATAAGGGGTTGCAGCGTGTTACAAAGACGGCTTGGATTTTCTACAAAAAAATGTTAGCACAGCCTTCCTGAGTTCACTGTGTATTCAAACCTCTGACGTGCTTTGTGATTTCCTTTGGTTGCTTTCTGTCCGAGGTAACCGGGAATTGCGTTCAAAATGAGTTCGCTTATGATCGGGCTGAAAGTTGCCCCAAGCTGAGGTCGTTTTCCCCCTTGTCATAAAGCAAAATGTGTTTTTCTTAAGACTTCATAGGCACTTCCGAGGTCCGTACTATCTTTTGAATATAATTGGAAACATTGAATCCTTGAAAAGCAGATCTCTTCTCTTCATTAAAAAATGCTAACCACCTGTGCCCCTAGATTGAGAGCACCTGGATGCTGCATTTTAGTTTCATAAATATATGTGTATATATATATGCGCCTAACTCAGAAAAGAATCATTATGGTTTAGAGAGGAAATGCAGAATATGCAGAATGGCAAAATCTACCAGAGAAATTGTACTTAGCGACACAGGCCAGGGCCTGCATGTGTCCAGATAAATCATTTAGTATTTTGTAAATAAAACTGCAGTCTTTTCCTTGCAGGGATGGGATGGGATTTTGGCCAGGCCAAGTAGGACCGTAAAGGAGTGGGAAGGCAGTGCTAATTTTCCTATCAGCTTAAGGGATCTATCTCGGCAAGATTCTTTTATTCCGATAATGGAATTCTGTACATGCTGAACACATTGGAGAAACCATTAAAAAGGAGGAAACAAACAACCAACCTCCTTCTCGTCCTGAAACACGAATGGCAGGGAAGTATTACATCAAGCTCTCCGGTGGCTGCTTTCGCAACTGTTGATCTTAGCTAAAGTGTATAACCAGCTCTCTCCCTACACCTCGCGCTCTTCCCCAGGCCGCCCAGCAAGCCGGGTTGATCTGATCAGCTGAACCCGCTGGCTCCTAAATATTTCAGCAAAACCTTGTGTTCGTGTTGAAGTAGACGAAATGGGGAGGGAGTGCACTGCTTACCCCTCAGTGGCTTTTTTCTTGCCAGTTCTCTTTTCTCAGCTCTTGCCTGAGATTTTGCCCCAGTTCAGCCTCAAGAGTGAGAGAATCTGAACAGATAACCCTTAGCCTAACATCCCGGAGAAGTGACCCGGATCGCGAGCGCTTTGTAAGATGCTGGTCTGAAGTCCCCCGAACTCTTGCCCGCCCCCACCGCTGGCTGCTGCAGGGGAGATGCCCACCAGCCTCAGCAAAGGCACAGCTTTGTCCCCACCTCCCTGCTCCACCCGGGAAAGGAGAAAGCCCACCACGGTGAAGCCGGTCCTAGATTTGTGAAAGGTTCTAGCAACTTAACGCGTAGACTTTGATCGAGGACTATTTCTGCGGTGGGGCACCTGTGCTAAAAATGATGTTCAAGGCGAAGGTGGGATGTTGGGGGTGGGGGGGATGGTGAAGGCGAGGACACAAAGAAGGACGAGGCGGAGGAGGAAGCCCCTGCCATCTAAAATTCATGCAGACTAAATAGTTTCCCCGACCGAGTAAATAAAGCGGATGCTACCCTGCTCCGGAATCAAAAGCAATTTAATTAAAGTCTCTTAAGTTGTAAAGAGTTTTAAATGTTCCGTGTTCAAGGCGAATGCCTGCAGATGCGCTGGGCTTGACGTCAGCCGCCAGGCCTGGGCTGGGAGGCCATTTGCTATTCTGTTTAAGGCAGGCTGGATTGTCTTATTTTGGAACTAGCTTGGTGGGGGGTTTGCTTTGCTACTGCTTCTGAGCCCTGAGCTTCAAAGGCTGAAATTAATGGTGAACAAAATTGTGCGGCTCTGGCCGTCCCATGCGGGGCAAGCCCATTGAGGGTTATCATTAAGTAAAGAAATAAAGAGGGGGAAAAAAGCCTGCCTGTTCCAAAAAACCTCATCAGATAATGACCTCAGTGATTGGATTTTCATTACCAAACAGCATCCAGAGATTATCCACCCTGTAGAAGAAGGGAAGGGGGTGGAAAGAAAGAAAGGAAAGCAACTGTCTTTCTCTCCCTCTTTCCTCTTTTTTTTTTTTTTTTGCACAATCTTTTCTTTAAAACTGTCAGATCATTTCAGTATTTCAAATCCGAGGAAAACAGCCTGCCTGCTGCTGTATTTGAAGTTGTAATGGTGTCAAAAAGTCACGACTGACTGACAGCCGTCAGTCCCAGAGGGGCTCATTAAATCATAAAAACTTGACAAGGAAATAATTGCGCATCGCCAGCAACTTGGCGCCTGTTTAGACGTTTTTATTTTCTTTCATTATTAGTCCCCACCATTACGTTCATTAACAAATTGCATTAAACAACTGTTAAGGGCTAATGATTTGTTTATCGCTTTTTATTATTATTATTATTTAAACATTAGCCGTGTCATGTGGTACCCGAGCAGCCTCTTGCCATCATCTGACTGAATATTTTTCCACTCCCGAGCTCTGGGTACTGTTGGAATATGAAATAGATTATTCATTACTCTCCTCTTTGCCACTGATTTGATTTCATGTAGCGTCTTCCACAGAGAAAGATGAAAACTTGTCAAAAATAGGTTATATCTTATTCGAAGGGGCAACAATAGCAGCAGGTACAGGCACGCTTTAATATTTAATTAAGGTTGATGTTAACCCCTTTAAATGACTTTAGCTGTAAGTTCTATTCAAATGCAGAAGAGAAAAATAATTGTTCTTAATTTGCAACCTGTTCAGCAGGCATTCTTCATGGAGTTAGCTGGAAATTTGGACCCGAATTTTTAAATAATGAAATTTCCCATCATAAATATGTATGGCCGTTTGTCTACAGAGTTGAGAATTAACTACAAGCAATGATTTCCCCATCTCTTTGGTTTGAACCGCTCGCGCGGTGGGGCACCGGGTGCTTGGGAGCGGAGGTGACTTTCCTGGGAGGGGTGCACATCCAGAGCCAAGGACTGTTGGTTGCGGCTGGGACTGGTTTCAAAGAAGCCTCTGTGAGTCCCGGGTCTCTGGTCCACTTGTCTCGTCCTCTAGCTGAGTGTGTGGCTGGAAGACTGTGGTCTGGAGAATAAGTAGGGATTTCTTAAAGGGACGCTTGTGTGTCCAGTCAGCCGCTGTGGGGAGGTTGTGATGGGACATCTCTGTGGAGTCAATGAGCTCATTGCCAACAGTGCTTCCCTAAGAGACAAGGGGAACGATGCTTTGCTGGGATTGACCCTCTATCTTTTTTCCTTTCTGGGACTTGCGATTGGTGAAATCATCAGCTTTTCCATGGGCTCTGAGCTGTGAGGGGAAAAGTGCCTTCATCATCATCGTCGTCCCGGGTCTGAAGTCAGTGGCATTCTCCATTCTGGAACTGCCGGCTTCATCCAGTCTCCCTGTTTGAGTCCATGAATTTCACGGAGTCATGGAAGCCACGTCAGAGGCGTGGCGTGTTGGTAGTTGAGGGCTGTGATGTCCTGGTCAATAACAGGGAACAGGGAGTACTTTTCTGCCAAGTGGATTTACTCCCGCGCACCCGTCCCCAGAAAGACACACCCCTTGGGCAGCCAGCCGCTCCATGGATGTGAAGGGGAGAGATGACGCATGTCCCTTGCTCAGCCACCATCTCTCAACCTCACCCATCCAAGGACAGACGGTCCCAGCAGGAGCTGTGGCGTGGGAGGGGTGGGTCCGGCAGGTAGGAGGCAAGCGAGGCTTCAGAGATCACTGTGGGCCTGGAAACAGCACACACACCAGGGCCCGAGGGGTCTCAAGTCTCCATTTCAGTCTGTTCCAAATTAGCCACGTGACAACTTACCATCTATGGGAGGGATGCCACACCTTGCAAAAGATAGGCTCAGAGTCGTTTTTCCAAAAGGAAGGAAGGCTTTGTGGTAAGCCATCCCCAGTCTGACTCCCCGAGACGCTGGCTGCCTGAGATGAGCTGCCAGCCTTCGAACCTGACCTCATCCTGTGCTGGAATTCACTAACCTTAAGCCAATCTCCAGGAAACAGCCTTGTTTATACGGCTTTGCCTGCGGCCCATTGGGCTCCAACCAGTACTGTCTGCCAGGGGCCATGCCCGTTTTGTGACTGCGTCAGGTAGTTCTTAGACAAGATATCAGCCTCTTAAAAATGAGGCAGGGGACTGTGTAGATGGCTTGGAGAAGTTCTTAAAGCCACAGGATCATCCCCAAGAAAGGAGTCACTGCAGGGTGAACAGAGTGGCCAGGCGTAGGCCGAATAGTGCCTGTGATTGGAGCCAGTCCTGGATGCAGGGTCCTGAAAGAGGTGACGGAGCAGGGTCAGCGTTGTCTTCTGTTGGAGAGGACGGAAGACCCGGGCATGCTGAGAGACACTGCCCATGTCCGTTAGAATTCTAGGTCAGGAATAAGATGAATGTTCTAAAGCCCACCTACCAGAGGCAAGTAGGGTGAAAACAAGATGGTGGGGACTAAACCCAGAATGACAGAATGTGTGAGGAGGTGAGGAACTGATGGCATAGGGGTAAGGATGGAGCTGCAGGGGACAGGAAACGGTCAGTGGTCCCCATCCCAGGAGATAAGTAAGAGGGAAGGGCACCAGCAGTAGGCCCCACTTGGTGCCACCCATTATTGGCCTCCTTTAGGAGGCGCCAAAGCAGGGGAAAGACAGAGTGCCTCTCCCCCAGGACCCTGGCCCAAATCACACATAGCCTCCGCTGTGGTGCCAGAAGGAGCTCCGGGCGTGCTGTGGGTAAAGCAATCGCCTCATTACTCGTGCTACATAAATAACGAAGGTACGAAGGCATCACAGAGAGAGGGGGAAATGCCAAGCAGCAGAGCTCTAGACTGTGATTCTGTGAACTTGTGCACCCCCTCCTTCCCTTCATCCAAACAAGGCCCTTTGGCGTGAATAATAGCTCAGCGGCCCCGAAGCCCATATTGATCCGTTGCACACACGGCTCCGCTGAGAGCCGCCTGGACTTTTCCTGGGGGCAGGACAGCGCCGTTCAGTGCAGCCCCCTCCTCCCCCTACCCGTCAGCCTCCCCAGGTGTGCTCAGGAGGGGACAGTACCGGGGGAGGGGTGTGCGGGGGTGGCAAGGCCCTTCTCCAGCTCAGTGCTGCTGTGTTGCCTGAACTTTTTTGTTTTAAACTTCTTTTGTCAAGAAAAGTACCACAGTTAGACAGAAATGTTTTTTGCATGATGAGGCCCCACAGAGTTGAGACTGAAATACATCCTCAGGCTCCAGCTTCTCTCCAGAAGCTTCCGCCGAAGACCCCGGCCACAGAGGTACCCACCGCTGACACTGAGAGGCCTCCCGCACACCCCGCCCGGGCTAAGCAGGCCATACTGCACGTGCCCAGTAGTTTCCCATCTTAACACCATCAGAAGAGAGAGGAGCCGAGGATGTGGCCAGAACCCATCATGTCTTTGGGGAACGGGATTGTTGTTAAATTCAGTAGAGAAGCCTCAGCCGTAGGATACTGAGCGCACAGGACCTGAAGGCCACCAGCCCCACACCCTGAGGCTCAAAGCAATATCCCCTTCCTCGTTCCCATATCTTTTGGACACAGGCCTTGGCCCTCTGAGCCACATACAATTATAAGATGAGCCAGGTCTCTGCGCCGGCACACCCGTGAGCTGGTAGCTTCCAGAAATCCCACCTCTAAAGATCCATTCCTTCCACGTCTGACCTTGAGCCCTGGAAAAATACAGGTTCTTCTTCCTCTGGTCACCTCCAGTTCCGTCAGTGATCCCTCCGGGTGACCTGTCTAACCCATCTCTGAGGACAGATTTTGGATTTGGGGCAGGAAAGACCCACCATGGCAAGGAGCTGTCAGTGGTCTTTGAGAGAAGAGGGGTAGAAGGGAAGGAGACCTTTGGTTGCCTGAGACCAGCTCCCTGGTGGTTTCTCCTGGGATCAGCGGCCCTTTTGGGAAAGGAATGGGTTCCCGGAGCACAGCCTTGACGTAGAAGTCCCCACACACCCTGGCCCCAGGGACTAGGACCACTCAGGTCAGAGAACAGAAGGTTCCGCCAAGGCAAGATAACTGCGTGAGGTCCCCCTGGTATGTGGCGCAGCAGTGCCCTGGCTAAGGCGGAGGGGGAGGGGCAGGAAGGCCAGGGCTGGGGGGTAGGGGGTAGTCAGAACGGTGGGTTCCAGCCAGTCGCTTTCCTTGGGGAGCTTCTCCAGCCTGCTCCCCCCACCCCCAGCCCCACTGAGGTGAGGAGGCCAAGGCATTATGGGAAGAGACCAAAGCTGATGGCTTATGCCCCAGGCAGCCCCTCCGCACGCTGCGCCATCCAGGGGTCTCAGCACAGCAGGGACATGGTGACTCTCAGACTGTCTCCGCCTGATTCTATCTCCCCCTCATCCACGCACCCCGCCCCACCAGCAAACTAGAATAAGGAGAGCTAGGGGCTTCATGGGCTCCTCACTGTCCCCAACAGGACTTCTCAACAATGCCACCTTTCCCTGTCTGAGCATGACAGGTGTCATCAGATTGATTCATCTAGTCAAACATACTTACTGGCTCTCTACCATGTTCCAGGCCCCAAAGACACGTGGTGAAGAAGCGAGGTAAGAAAACAAGCACCGCAGTCCCACAGCCCCGTGGCTGCCGGTGGGACAGCTGTTTTCGTCCCCAGGGCCCTGCCTTGCTCTCTGCTCTCAGGCAGGTCACTCCTAGGGGTTGGAAATCCTGCCACGTCGCCCCTGCCCCTGCCACCTCCCAGCACTGCGCGTCCGCGAGTCCTTGCCACGCCCTCTAGTGCGGTGTGTTCCTTCCTCCCTGAGGTCCCATGATTACAGGCGCAACATGGCCCCGTTGGAGTAGAGCAGAGTTGACATTTGCCTGGAAGTGCCCGGGTCCCCGTGAGCGCTGGCTCTGTACCCAGGGCCAGCCCTAGAGAGGCAGGGGACAGGAATGGGGACCCTTTAGACTGGGACTGACTTAGAGGACTTTTTTTCCTTTTTTCTTTTTTCTTCCCTTTTTTTTCCCCTGCTTATTAAATGATAAAGGTTTGACTTGGCAGGCAATCAGAAACCCAAAATATCATAAAAGGGAAAAAAGTTGCCGAGTGGCTAAGAGGTGCACCACGGGAGTGTCACCGGGCTCGGCGGCAAGGTGAATGGCTGAGCGATGGAGCAGGAGACGTTTTTCAAAGGCTTCTGTCTCCTTCTTCTCTCTCTGTCCCCCATGCAGAAAGGGGAAAATAGAAGCAGAATCCAAATTTGGGCATGAGGCTGATGGGTCACCCTCCCCCACCACCAGCCCCCAGACAGTGGAGAAACTTTGATCCGGGGACGGGAGGAGCCTGGGCACCCTGGCAAAGGAAGGCTGCTGCACGGTCCTCGCCTCTGAGCGGACCTCCCTGGAGCTCCTGTGAGGGGAGCTGAAACCCACAGAGGCAGGGAGAGTGGGGCTGGAAAGGAGGAAACGTGGGACCCGTGCCCCTTGGGCTCCAGGCTGACCGCCTTGACGATGGGGTGGGCTCAGGCTCATGGAACCCTCTATCTGTGCAGGCTTTAGGACCACTTTGGCCAACCTGTTTGTTTGTTCAGATGGGTAGATGGGGCACAGAGAGGGTGTGAGTCTTTGCTCGAGACCACCCAGCAAATGGATGGCGGGGCCAGGAATGGGCTCAAGGTGTTCGGCCTCTCCTCAGGCGTCTCTCCTCTGCACAAGATGTAACTCAGACAGCACCGCGCTTGGAAGCCACGGCCCAGCCCCAGGGCCTCTGGTGGTGCTAGCCTACACACCCCAGGACTACTGCTCCTCCATTACATTGTTTTTAAACCAACATGCACAGAAAAACTCGGTTGCATTCCTGTTGGCTGTGATCATTTTTCCTCCTGAATGTCAGATCTTTTCTCTCTTAAGTAACAGGCAGAGGACACCCTGCGTGTCCCCTCGGCTGAGCTACTAGCGTCCCTGGGAAAAGGCATTTCTGGGCTCAAGTCCACCATCACTAGCAAAAGAATCTTGTGAGAAACAGTTAACTGAGAACTGGAGGCCCCTTCCCCCAAGAGCGAGCCCACAGAGGCCTCTGGCAACCTCCTTGGCAGATGATGCTAGGGGATGCTGCTTCAGAGCTGGGGAGGCCCTGTCCCCCAGGTCCTGGCGGCCGTGATGGTGCGCGCACACCCAGGAAGAGCCTGGCAGGGAGACCCTCGAGGCTTTGCTCTTTTCCCAAAGTCTAGCATCTTCCGGGCCAGAGACGCTCAGAGCTCTGGGCCCTTCCATGCCACCAGGCTGGCATGTGGCCTCGGGGGGACAAGTAAGAGCCTGCTCAGGGTCTCGGTTCATCATCTGGCCAATGGGAAAGTTGGTTGGAAAGTCTCAGGAAGGTAGGCCTCTGCCAGCTCCAGTCATCCATGGCAGAGGAAAGGGAATGTTCCTAACGTGCGGGCCACAGGGCTTGGAGTAAGATGGCAGCCCCTGACATGCGGAACGTCCTCGAAGAGCTGGAGATTCGGTGCACTGAGCTTCTGAGTGGTCTTGGATGCAGGGCTGGTGGCATGGGCCTGTGACTTGTGCAGTCACTCACAGGACCCCACCTTCACGAGGGCCCACACTGGGGCCTTAATGCTGCACGGTTGCCATATTGAAATTCGTGATAATTTTATCTTCATAATTGTGTTTGTAAATGAAGTTCGGTGAGACAACAGACCATGGACGGGGAGCTTGGAGCCATGGCTCCCATACAGTCCTGCCTCCCACCACCTTCCTGCTTCTGGGGTCTGATGCTCAGCCCCCTGGAGCCCCAGTTCCACTCGGCCTTCCCACCCCAACCTCCCTGCCGCAACTGCTGCCAACCAGGCTCAGGCATAGGCGGGGTCAAGGGTTGGACGGGTGCAGCCCACAGCATCTTGCCATGGGGCGTGGCGGCTGTGGGCCCTGCCCTACGCTGGCAGCCTCAGGGCATATTTGGGGGGGCCTCTAACCCATGCCAGTGCAGGCATCTGGTGTACCTAGTGCCCCCTGGCACCAAGCCTTCCTACCCCTGGGGTTGCCTATCTGTTGAGGACTGAGGCAGGGACCCGGCAGAAGGAAGAGATGCCTACCTTGACCTCCTGTTCCAGGATTGGAGCACAATCTGTCCATCCAGCTGCTGGGAAGAAAGGGAACCTGACCCCCGGCTGGAGGACAAGTGCATGCCCACGACACGAGGCAGAGGTCAGCACCCTGAGGGTCTGACCTGCTCCTGAGGGAATCCCCAGGCCTGGGGGAGCCCTCTCTTCCTTCTTCCGATGGTCCTGAATCCAGCTTGTCTCTTCTGGCCTGAGTCTTCTGGTTGAGGCACCCTCTAGGAATAAGCCACTGCACAGGCTGTGTGACTGCTGATTCCACACATGTAAATATTCTGATGTTTGACTTTAAAACTGGCATTGCATAGTATAAAAATGAACAGTAGAATGTGTGCTAGTGACTTAAAGTTTTGCCTTGACTTAGATTATATTAGCCAGAAAATTTTAAACACCATCACAAGAGACAGAGACCAGGGAAGAAATGAAAAGGCATTTTTTTTTTTGCTTTTAGAACACCTGGCTCCATCTTTTCATTTTGTTTTCCAGCTCATGAATGATAGAGCCGGTCCTGCCTGGGTGACTCACTTTCCCTCTGGGGCACCCATTTCCCTATCAGGAAACCAGACCATTAGCTTGGCACTCGCCCCTCCCTTGCTCACGGGCACATTATGAAGGTGCATTTGGATGGAACCCATGAAAAGGATTTAAAAAACAGTGTATGGTGCCAACCGTTGGCCTTGGAAGATGGCCCTTCTTTCTCACAAAGGGGTTCAGGCCCTCCCATGTAGGTTTAACCACTGACAAGTCAGTCTCTCCCCCAGGTACCATCCGTAGGTATCATATCCTAGAACCAAAGCTCCAGTCTAAAGCCTCCCCTCTTCCCTGGAATACACACCAAATAGCCTCTATATCTGGAATCCAAGCAAGTGGTGAGATGGGAGCATGTCAGCCAGCCTGGTGGCTGAGGCCAGTGTGCAAAGAATGGCCATTGCCCTCTACATTCATCCCTTGAACAGTGAGGCCAGAATTTCAAAGGTGCCAACACAGAGGAGGGTAGGTGCCAACCAGGTTTGGGTCCTGGGGTCATCTTCTTGAGAATGGTAAACATCTCAATTCCACTTATCCTTCCAGAAAGAGGGTACCTCCATTTCAGAAGCATTTTCAAGCTACTGTCATGGAGGTTCCAAGTGCAGCTTTCTACCTGCCTTGCCTGATGTCAGAGGACTCACCTGTCCAAGGGATGACGATGTCCAAAGGAGCACCCTGTCATCGTCCATAAAGTGCTGTTACTTTAAGAGAACATTTGTGAGATGAATGAATGAATGAATGAATGAGTCGGTGTAGATCAGGTTGCCTCAGATGGAGTCCAGATATTAAAAGGCATACTCAACAGTGCCATTTCAAGAGAAGAAAATTTGAATGACCCTCATTTGACTCCTTCTACAGCTTTTCCCCAATAGCAATGATCTCTTGATCATTTTTTAAATTTTGCGGTTTTAAGTTTATCTTATTTCACTTCATTTCCCTTTGAGTGATGTCTTCTGGCTCCTGCTTCACTTCCTCCAGCTAATTCATTAGTCCTGAGAGCTGCTCCAGAGTGGGATTAGAACCTGTGTAGTACATAGTCACTTTAAACTGAAATCTGCTAATTAATGGCTCTTCGGTGCGTAACTGAATGATAGTGCTCCTTCCCTGGGGAATCGTGATTTCTTGGTTCCTAATGATGCTGTGATTACATTATCTGCATCAGGCAGACGGTGGGTATCAGGAGTGGTGCTCAGAGCCTGTCTTGGGGCTGGGGAGAAATCGCTCCCAAAATCAAGGTGATGAGGGGAAGGAGTTAGAATCTCTGCTGTTAATTGTCATTAACACCTGCTATTCCTTCCTCTCGTTTGGGTTTTTATTTCAAGGTCCAGCTCCCCCCAGCTCCATAGTTTCTCATAACCTCACTCCCTGCCAGTATTCACAGGGTTATTTTTGTTTTAAGAAAAAAAAAAGCTATTTATTTACTGTAGTCCACAAAGTAATTTATTTTCATTATCTTTCTTGGAAATGTGGGTCTACGTATCGTCAGTACTTGTAATATATGTTGATTGTTGTTTCCCAAACGAACCTGTATTATTTGATAAGTTAAATAAAATGCCTAAATCCAATGTCTGCTATTCCCACCCTTTGCATTCGAATTATTTATCTTACTTTCTTTCCCTTTCTAAATAAAGGGGAGTTACAAATCTACAGTACTTTGCTACAATTTCTGTACTGTGAATATAGACAGTGTCATTTTTTTGTTTTAATAATGGAACTTAAAGGATCATGTTCAGGGTTGCTTTTGAATACCGTGTTTTCCCCTCTTCTTCTTTAATTGCCCCAGAGATGGCTTTGCAGAGTGGCCACAAACCTGGATATGATCTCTGGTTCTCTCATTGGTGAGTTGAAATGATCTACTCATCTCTTCACTGAGCTCTGTTTCCTTGCCTGTAAAGCAGGGAAAATATCACCCACCCCGAGGCCTGATAGGAAGATTCGATCAGGTGACCCATGGAAAGCACCACAAGGCATGTGAGAGACAATCACCGTCCTGCTCATCTTGATAAAACGAGCTGTTCTGTAACATCGTGGTAGACAAACTCCTCGTGGCGAGTTTTGGGTATTTTTGCTTTGTTTTCTTTAAAGATTGCTCATGAGTATGGCCTTAAAATTCCTCAGGAATGCCTTATATTAATAATAGTAAAAAGAGATATTCATGTTCTTATTCGTTAAAAATTTTTTTTCATTTAAAAATTTTTTTCAAATTGTTTTTTAACACTGAATATCAGACATGAACCCAGGGATTGGAAAACAGCATCGAAGCCCAGACCAGGGCTCCCAGGCCGGTGAGGAGTAGTCACCTGGACGTTACCTGCCATAGGAATTGAGTCACGGAGAGACCTGGAGAGCAAAAGCAGCCTCCGCTGGCTGGGCTGATATGAACCTCTTCAATGCCAAGGGTATGCCATCCTGGAAGACCCAGTTGAGAACAATTAGCAATAGTCACAGCTCGGATGAACTTCACTGGCCACGATGCTGCCACTGCGCAGAGGTGAAAGACATTCCTGAAACACACGCAGGAAGTATTGATTGCAAATTGAATGAATGAGTGAATGAAGGAAGGAAGGAAGGAAGGCAGCGTGTGTCGTTCCAGGTGACCTGCTCAATCAGAATTTCACCACCAGGAAGTTCCCTATTAAATGATCATTTGTTCCCCACCTGGGGGCAGAGATGCAATGGACTGTGTAGGCAGGAAGAGAACCATGTGGGATCCCTCTTCATGCTGGACGAGCGAGCGGCAGGGGCAAGGAGCCAGCGGCCACACCTACCCCTGGGACAGCAGCTGCTTCTCAGTGTTTCCGGGTGGGCCACCTGCCATGGTTTTCTTCAGGGGTCTCCTTTTCCCCATCTAATTTGGTCACTGAGACACTCCCCCATCTTACGAGGCAGCTGAGCGGCTTCACCAGGCCTGCCTCGTTTGGATGCACAGTACAAAGGATTTGTACCCACCGAGCCTCCAGCGCCGATATTTCAAAACCTACAGTATACTAAACGTGAAACTTTTGTTCAAATTTCAAGGATTTTGATAGCCCAAGTGAATAGACACTGCCTATTGATTTTTCCCTTACAATGACTCTTGGATAACCTATTTTCTCATTTATTTTTAAAGACAGCTCATGAGATTTCATAGCAATTCTGCCCAACCTCCTAATATCAAAATCCCTCCTTGACCCTGAAAATTGTAATTCTGCTATAGATCACAGCTGCTGAATATTACCTTTTACTAAGCTGGTTAAATAAAATATGTCCAAATCACTAGATCCCACAAGCCGTGGCCTGCAAGTGTAATGATCCGGGGGCCGAGATTTCCACCGCTGCTTGCCCCGCTAGCCTAGTGTTCTCGCCGGCCGGCCGGCCGCCGCCAAAGTGTGGGAATCCAGAATATCGGCTCGGATTTAAACGTGAAGGAGGAGGAGAGAAGGATAGCTCTTCTGGTCTTCAGTGATTTTCTTGTAAAATTTTTACAAGGGAGAGTTGGGCTGTTTGATGTGTTCTAGACAATCAAATGCCCTGTGAATCTGTGGCAGAGTGGCTGGGATCTTCTCCCGAGCAGAGGCGGGGGCATATTTGATGTAGGGCAAGTTCAAAACCTCCAAAGCCTTCCACACTGGTAGGTCAGGTGACATTCACGAGGTGAGGAGATACAACACGGGAAACATGAAAAGGACCTGGGACCTGGGAAGTTCATTCTACCACCCGCTGGCCGGGGCTCTTGCTTTGGCTGGAGAGGGGCCCTGTGGAATTTAGATCACCGGGGCCTGTACCCTGCCTGAGCCCCATCACCTGCGAACGCTCAGGCTCTCACCTGTACCTCATTCACTTTAGCCAAAAGGCCCCGAGGGTCTCCCAGACTACAGAGCGGCCCAGAGCCTCCTTCTGCCCTGGACTGGCATTTCGCTTTCTCATTTTTTCTCAGAAGAATGAAGGACAGCACTGGCCCAGGTTGGTTCCGGGAGAGTTTTAAATATTTCAAAGCCAACACTTAGATCAAGAGTCATAACCTCTGGCTTGCAGATTGCCTTACGTGGGCAGCCTCCAAGTCCAATATGGTCATGCCTCCCGAGCAGCTCCCTCATTACAGGTGAGCGGAGTCTGAGATCACCCTGACTCAGCAGAAGTGAGGCAGAGCCCACCAGCGGCCATTGGAACCCACTTGAAATGCAGGAGGCAGGAGGGTATTCCTCAGGCCCCTGGAGGTTTGTGGCAGCACGCCCCACACCCGAGCCCGCTGGGGGCAGCGGGACCCCTGCCTCTCCTGCCAGGTGGGCAGCCAGGCTGTGGCAGGTGAGGGTCCCACAGAACAAATGTGGGGAACCTGCTGATATCAGCACCCGGTGAGTCCCAGTGAGCAGGAAATTGTCCACGAAATTAATAAATAGCAGCACGTTCCCCTCTTCTCCCCCAAATCAGGATCTGTCAGGAGGTCAACAGAGCTAGCACGGGTTACTGTCCTCTAAGCACACCTGATGGCAGGAGGTCACTCCCTTCCTCCTACGTTCCTGGTCGACATTGCTATAGATCCTGGCTCTCTGTCGTCCCCCGAATCCTCTTCAAGCCCGCATTCCCGGCAGCCTCTGCCCATCAGTAAGAGTTGATTTGGGGATGCAAATTATGTACCACCCACCCCCCTGTGTCCCCACGTCCCCCCCACACCCTGTGCATGCCACTCCCGAGACCTGGAGGACCTCCCCTCCCCTTCCCTGGTTGTCTGCTTCTGCTCCTTCAAGGTCCCCCTCCAGCCCCTGTTTCCTCGAAGAGGAACTGCCTACTGGTGGCATGTTCAATTCCCGTGACGGGATCATCTCCCAAGGAAGGAGAGTCCCTAGAAAAATGCAATGACACCAAAGTAAGCATTGTTCCAAAGGGACTGACTCCGTGGCTACCCCTCCAGGGGCTTTGGAGCCCCTGCTGGGAACGCCAGACTGGGAGCCCCCCGGCGAGGTTAGAGATGGCCACCCGCACCAGCTATGGGAGTTCAAGTCCGTATACCCACCTCCCCACGCCCCAGTTCCCTTCCCTGCAACTGAGGCCTGGCACGGTTACTGCGAGTCAGGGTGGTGGGGTGGGGAGTGGGTGAGAGACCCGTGTCACGCCCTTAGCTCTGAACCTGAAGTGCCCTGTAAACAGAAGCGGTTGTCTTCCGTCTCCCTGTGAGGCAACCCAGCCAGCCTGGCTCCGCCCTCCGGGCCTCGGGTGCTTACTCGAGACTCTTACCCACGGGGCTTGCTCTGTCTGTCCAGAGCGACGGCTACTGGGGGCCAGCCACTGGGCTGGGAGTGCAAAGGGGAATGAGCAATTCATGGCCGGGAGGAGGAATTTAGAGCCTCAGGAGCAGTCACGAGATGAGGTCAGACAAGGAGGTCCAAATTCTGACGTTCCAAAGCAGACACAGAGACACTACCACCAAGCCCTGACCGGCTTGGAACCGGCTGCAAGCAAAGAGCCCTCCGTGTGGCAAAGGCAGGGCTGGTGGAGTAGAGCCCCCTCCCCAGGTAGGGGGGCAGGCAATGCCACCTGCCTCCGGGGAGAAGGCAAGCTTCAGGGCAATCCATTTTAGCTCTTGTTACCACCTCTCCATTTGCTTCCATTGCTCCCTCTTGATCGTCCCCTCTCTGCTGACAACAAGGTATGGTCGGCATGTAGCTGGGGCTTCTCCCTTCCTTCAAGCTGGAAGCTCGCTCCCTGGCTCTCTGAGGCCTCTTGAAGCCGGGCACTTGATGAGTGCCAGGAGACCAGCTCCCAAAACCGGAAGGGGCCCGCATTGTTGGATCAAAATAGCAGACGTGTAACGTGAGTCTCTTCAGGGCCCTCCGTGAGCTGGACGCTTCCGGTGGGTGCTCGACACAGGCCAGCCGGTGGAAGCCAACAGCAGTGGCCCTCGCTGCACTTGAGAGAGCCCGTCTACCTACAGGACTGTTCTGGCCCTTAGCTAGATGAGTTCATCCCCCTGAAAATGGATCTGAGATAGCCTTAGCCAAAAAAGTGACGTGTCTGGGCCAGATACACCAAACTGGTACCCAGGACACGTGTACTTCCTGAATCCCTTCAAACCTCCCATCTGACCGTACTTCCCCTGCATGTCCCAGAACTGAAGACACCCCTGCCTCCAAAAGGGCCCCTTCCCCATGGACATTCCAGAAGGCAGAGTTCTGGAATATCCCTTCTCCCAGGTAGCACCCAACTGATTACTTGTCAGCTTCCCAAATGTTTTCATCTCTGGAAGCAACAACGTACTAAGAAAAGCAGTTCGGAAAGAGGAATAAGAGACTCGTTCAACATAGGTCTTGGGTCAAGTTTGGTGGCCTGTCAGGGGGGCCTTTGAACAGACGTGCTGGGATTTTTTTTTTAAAGACTCCCCTGCAGTCCCTCTTAATGAAGCTGTAGTCCAAGCCCCTTGGAGGGCCCATATGCTCCGAAGTAGTAGCAAGTGTCCCATTACTGTAAACGGCCTTTTATTTTTAAACTAATGCTATATTTGGAAAGCAGTAATCCTGGGGAAATGATACTGGGACTAATGGGGAACATATTACCTTTCATGTGTTTTCTTCATGTTTAAGGTTTCTTTGTTATTATCTGAGTAGGAAGGCTCTGCCTACACTCTTGGGCAAAAAATCAAAATAAGCCTTAAAGCAATAATATTTTAATAAGCATCAAATGTCTTCAATGAGATAAAAGTATTAGATGGTGTTTTGATATTGGGCTTTAGTTAAAACCTCATTAAAAAAAAAGAAAATTTCTCAGATGTCGTGGGGTGGGGGAGTGGTGATGAATTTTTGAATTCAGGTGGAGAAAAAGGTCCGGTTCAGGTCAATTATGCTAATTAAATGCCACAAACGACTGGAATTGCCAGCAAATGGATGTTATTATTTGTTGCTTTCCCTGTTTTCCATTGATCAAAAGCAGTATCTAATGACACTTGAGCCTCAAGAAGCTAAAGCTGAAGCCTAAATCCACATCAAGGCCGGGGTGCCAATCCCGGCCCCGGGGTACCCGGACTCCGCTCTCGTCCTCCAGCCCCCTCCCCACCCTGCACCCCTCTCCCCTCCCAGGCTGCTGGCCCACCAGCTGAGACTCGGACAGTGAGTGTGTGGTCCTGTTCCCAGCCCCATCTGGGAAATGCTGAGGGGCCCAAGTTACGAAACAAAACTGAGTCATTTCTTCACCACGACCCAGGACTGAGCTCGAATCAGGGGTTCTTTAGAACTGAAAGCAGCCTGGAGATACTCTGTTTGGTTTTCTAAAATAAGGAAACTGAGGCTCGAAGGCGGGAAGTGACCTGCCCAAGGCTACCCAGCACGCTGATCGCTGAGCTAAAAATAGAACAGCCGTTTCCTGACTTTCGGTCCTGTGCCCACATGTTCCCTTCTCCAATATTACCAAGCAGACCTTCACCTTTCCTCCCCTCTCCTCCCAGCGAACAGCACCCCTCCCCCTGCCCTGCAGCTTTCTCTCCTTCTTTCATATCCAGTCTTGGTTGGGTGACGTCAGCACAAACCCGCAAGACTCCACATTTGGAGTCCTGCCAAGCAGAGCATGACTTGGGTCTGTCTTTTCCCTCGGTTGACTTAAAATGGAGTCAAATTTCAGTTGCAAAATGAAATGCACTTGACTTTGGATAGAAGGGACATCCAAGGGCGAGGGTGGGGATCTGTGGTTTCAGGACGATACGGGGATGCCACCCTCCTGGCTTTAGCCCCCAAGTCCGAGGAGAGACCCTACTCCAAGCTGTGGCTCCCAGTCCCTGCAGTCTCCAGGTGAATGATGGTCTCAGAAAAAGTTTGCTGCCGGGGCAAAGGCATCAAGAATCTGGTGTGAGAGGGTGAAAGGCTTTAAACAGTGACAGTTACGGATATCAAAAACACACCATTGTCACTCATTTGCTGGCTTACTGAGCGGGGCCCTAAAGGCCACAACTCTTGTGGACTCCCTCATTTCCAGCCACTGGTGAGAGGAACCCGCCCAGTATTTTCTAACTCAGAGCCTCTAGCCATCATGTGGAGAGTGCCACCCACCCGGGGCCTCAGACATCCCAGGTCCTGCTCTGGGCTCTGGCCCAGCCATGGACTCTGAGCAAGTTGCTCTCCTCTCTGGGTCTCAGTTTGCAGATCCGCAAAAGGGGAGAGCTCAGCCTGCAAGGCTGTTAACAGAACGACTCCTGAGCAGCAGCCCCTGGTCTAGGGGACAAAGGTCAGGCAGCTCTGTCGTGGCAACATCCCTAGAGATACGTAGATCATTCCCAGCCGCAGACAATCCTAAAGTCACATTTCAGGGGTTGCAGGCCTTGTAGAGTTTGGGGTTTGCCTTTGAAGTAGTTGAGGCAGAACAGTCATCTGACTTTGGGATACCTCAGAGTCATCCAGAAAAGAGACCACATGAGGGTGACAGTCCGGAGAAGGCAGCTGGTGGGGGAGGGACTAGTGTCAGAAAGGGTCCAGGCCAGCCCAGGACAAGGCCTGAGGCTGAAGTCATGCCGCATGAAGGGACCCAGTCAGTGCCCACCCAGGCTCCTGTGCGCCGGTAAGCAAAGTGGCCGTGGCCCCAAGGCTTTCTTCCTCTGCCCAGGGCACTGCGGCTGCCCCTGTGCCCACTGGACCAGCCTGGCCCCGAAGAGGGCAGACCCAAGAGAACTGGGCAAAGCCTCTGAAGCCAGAACCCCTCCTTGCCCTGCCCATTCTCTCCCTTTGAGGCCCACATGGGAGAGCCAATCCCCAGGGAGGCCCTGGGACAAGTGTGGGGTCTTCTAGGGTCAGAGCCAGAGCCCACCCCAGGCAGCTGCTGGGGTTCGCAGGGACGCGGGACCCAAACCTCCTGTGTAGACAGGCTGGGCGAACACCAGGCTATGGTACCTGCTGGAGTGGCTGAAAAATCAAAGGTGCTGGTAAGTTGCATAAGCTTCTGTCATATATGTCGTAAGGATTACAGCTGGGAATGATCCTGTAGCATAGATTTTGCCTCCTTAATTTGTATTAATGCAACCTGTATTTTTCTTTTAAAGATTTTATTTATTTGACAGAGAGAAATAAGCCAGAGAGGGAACACAAACAGGCTTCCGGCTGAGCAGGGAGCCCAATGTGGGGCTCGATCCTGGGTCTCCGGGATCACAACCTGAGCCAAAGGTAGCTGCTTAACCAACTGAGCCACCCAGGCACCCCAGTGCACCCTGTATTTTGTGGACACGACCTGGAGACCCCCACCTCATACTGACACACAGCTGGGGGGGGGGCACAGGAGGGCCCTGAGGGGCAGGTGGGGCAGGAGGGGCAGAGGACGAGCAGGCCTCTGACATCCAGCAGCTCACGATGTTTTCAGGCACCAGGCAGAAGCACGTTCTCTAGAGGCAGATCTGAGCTAAACCCCACTCAGCTCCTCATTACCAGGGACTTCCGGTAGATGCCTCAAGCTCCCTGAGCCTCGCTTTCCGGACCGTGATGCGGGGAAGGCGATAAATCTGACTTTGGAAGACTCACCAGTATTTCACAGGATCTGTGGGACCCTCAGTGACTTGGGGCACCTGTTGTGGGCAAAGCCCTGCTCTCTCCCCAGGGGGCTGCTTGCTCAGTCACTGCCCAGCTCACCCCAAAGTGAGGGGCCGCAGACCCCTGTAGCCACAGCCTGAGGCTGGCTCTGACGTCCTCCTTTCTCTTGGTCCCAGGTCCAGGAGGGTGCCGGAGCACGTCTCAGGAATATGAACAGCAGCCATGGGAGGAGGGAGTCAAAGATCCACTGAGTCACAGGGTATTTACGGAGCGCCTACTAGGGACCAGACCCAGGGAACACGACAGAGCAGGTAAGTCAGCTCCCAGGCGGGGCTGTTGGTCTGGCAGGGGAGGGAGAGAAGCCACATGGATCGCCTTCGAAGAGAAAGGGGGCAAATAGTATGGGGAGGCTTGAAAACAGGGAATGTGCCATGTGATTTATGTCTGTAAGGACACTGGCTGGTGTGCGGGATGGACTAAAGAAGGGACAGACGTGGCATCAGGGGAGCCACGGGTTCAGGCAGGCCTGGCTGAGGCAGTTGAGGCACATTCCTTGACTTCCTTGGACCTCAGTTTCCTCATCGGTAGCTGCTTTGAGGATTACATGTGCCGAGACTGAAAATACAAAGGCACAACGACCACGGGGAAGAAGAGAACTTTGACCCACAACCCACAGCGCCCCCTTTTCTGCCGCCAACAGCCCAGGACGCCCGGCCACTATCTCTAGTGACGACCCAGGGAGCTAAACAGAACCGTCTGGAGCCATTGGCCCGAAGAACCAGGGCTCGGATAGTAACTGACAGCCTCCCTGGTTGTCATCCCTGATTCCAGCTTAGGACCAACCAGAGAGAGCCGAGTGCGGACCCTCACCAAGCACACGGGATGCCCCGCTTCCTTCCAGTGAGCCCACCCTTTGCTTCCCCAGGCCGACGACCACCAGTCAGGAGGGACTTGAAGCTTCCTTCTTCCCACTACAAGCATTCCCACTCCTCTACGTGCCTTTGAGTCTCTGCTGGTGCAAACAACGAGGACTGACTTCTTTGCTGTAGTAAATAAACAGCCTTGTTTTTCTCCTTCCATCGGTTCATTTATTTCCATGGTACAAGTGTATGAAAAGCTCCTAATGTCTTCCTAGCACTTATAGGGTAAAACCCGGTGAGGTTCTGTCCCTCCCTCTGTGTCCACTGAGACACCTGCTGGGCAGCCACCCCACTGCCTGCCTACCCAAGAGAGGGCCGGAACCCTGAGCAGTCAGGCCGTCGGGGTACCTTAGAGATCAGAGTCTCGCAACATCTGCCCTGTGGGGAAAGTGAACCTGAGATGATTTTCTGTTTCCTTGTAGAGAGCGTGTAGAAGGTTGGGAAAGGGCTACCTTTGGGAAAAAGCTGGGACAGTAGGAAGAGACTGGGTTTTGCCTGGGTTCCAATCCCATCCCATGTGGGCTTCATGGCTTAGGCAACGGTTGTCTACTTTGTGAAGTGAAAAAGATTAAATGACCTAATTTGGGTTGGATGCTTAGCACACCCCTAGCACCTAGGAAATATGCCATAAACAGAAACTGGCGGCCAGCAGCAGTGGTGACAACGGGAATGTGTGGCCACCAGTGGCCAAGTTGCCAAAGGTTCGGGAGCTGTTCAGGAGGACACGTGTAGGTGTACCTTCCTGAGTGGAGTCCGGTGCCTCAGTGGGGCAGCCTTCCCCCAGGGAAGGAAAGACAAGCTAGAGGACCCTGGGACCACAGCTGAGAGCATCTCCCCACCTAGGCACCCCTGTCTGGGGAAGTAGCATCATTTCCCTACAGGATGACACGTCAGTCACAAAAAGTTAGTATAGCGTCCTGTGTTGGAAGGTTACACTGGGGTGTCCGGGAAAATAACACTTGCCATTCATTCACATTGAGGAGAAAGCAATGGAGAGGCTTAGTCTTCCTATTTTAATAGAGGCAAGGTGCTAAGCCCAGAGAAATCCCAATCACATGAGCTTTTGCCTGAAAGCTCCTTTGGTAAAAGGAAGTGGTGCCAGATTGAGAGAAGAGGGGCCTCCGAAGCCACACCATGAAGACGGAAGCCACAGTGGGCACCGGCTACAGAGAGATCTGCCCTCAGAGCCCATTAGAGGACCACTTTAGCTGCCAGAGGTCAGGGAAAGTGGGTTCTGGCCTCACCAGATGCCCCAAGCAGATAATGAATCTGGAGTTGGCAACTCAAAATAGAAAGCGTGTGAAGAATTCATTCTCCAAGTACCTATGGCAGTCCCAGCCACGTTCACAGGCATCCTCCTGATCCAGCTTCCAGGGGCCATGCCAGTGGTCAGAGCTCATGCACCCAGGCTTGGCAACATGCCCGGGGGCAGCCACTGTCCAGGGCATACTGGCCCAAGTGTAGTTCTGCTGCCCTCCTGGTCTTCCAAAAAAGTCTTCCTCTGCTAAGGCAGCGGCTCATCACCAGGAATCTGACCTGATACAGCCACAACCCCAAAGCCAACGGGGAGGCAAGAGGATGCTTACAAGAGGGAAACACCACAGTTCATTTGGATTCCATGACACATTTTCCAACAGTCGGATACAGAAACAGGAATTTCTTGAAGATGAGCTGCCTGTTAACAGATGGGAACCTGATAGGGTTTCCATGGTTGGGTGAGAATGAGGGCAATGTGGCTTTTGTGTTCTTGTGCCCCTGTGAGCCCTGCCCTGGGCTGCCTGCCCCTCCCCCAGGCAGAGTAGAAAACTTATGTGCAATCACTCCACTCCCCTTGGCTTCCCTGTCCAGCCAGGGCTTTCCTACCTCACAACAAAGCGGCCAGCCTCTTCCAGGACGCATTTTGGCATGGCTCTGCCTTACCTGCAAACTCATGTGAGTCCCTCGTTTGAGACTCCGGGGGCCAGGGATGAGAGCTGATCCAAGTCCGCCAGCCCAGGTTCTTGCCCCAGCTCAGAGAGGAGCATTTTGATCTCAGTTCTCCCCATCAGTCAGACCAAGAGGGCCCATAGGTTTCTGTATAAAGGTCCTTCTGGCTCTTAATTCTATAAGGCCACTATCCTGACTCTTTAGACCTCTCTCTCCCATTGCTTTCTTTTCTGCACCCTGTGTGGGTGGACCACAGAAATCACATAGAAAACAGGAAGGTTTGACTCCATAAGAATCTGACTTTCATATTTAGCGAGGTGGGGAAAGTCGATCTTCCTGCCAAGTTCTGTTCCTCGCTGTCAAGGTGTTAATAGTCATGGGGGGGTGGGGGTCGTCAGGAAAACAGAAGCCACTCTAGGTATTCCTAGTAGGAAGGGCTCGACTGCAGGGAACTGGAGACTTGCATGGTTGCTAGGACCATGGGAAGCAAAAGTCAGGCCAGCAGCCACCAGAGGCGGGTGATTGACAGGAGATGCCTAGGACACTGCAAAGGACCCAGAATGTCAGCTGCTGCTGCCACCACCATCCCCAGCAGCCTGTGGCACCCTGGCATGCAACGCTCTGACTTTTGCCCAGGCATGGAGCTGTCCCCCCACCCCAGAGAAGGCCAGCAAGCCTCCACCCCCCAGTTCTTGCAGGAATGCCTCATTGGCAGGCTCTACCTTGAAGTTACCCAGGCAAAAGGATTCTGAAAAATGCAGTTCCAAGATTCTCTTCTGATGTGCGGGCTGCCAAAATGTGTGGCCATGATACCAAGGCACAAGAGACAACGAGCTTGTTTTCACGTCCATAAACTGGGGAGAGCAAAGAAGTTTCATCTGAGGAGCCAGATCGTGATTAATTGGTGACAGCGGTCCGGAGTGCTGGGTTGGAAATAATTTTGAGGTTGTATCTAGGCTCCGCAGGCAAAGGTGCTATGATTGATTAGGAATGCCTGTCATGGGTGTAGAAGGAAAGTGGAGAATCATATGCACCAAATTTGCAATGGTGCTCTAAATAAATGATTGGGTGACTTGCTTTTTTAAATTAATTAGTTTATTGTAGACACAGAGAGAGACAGCATGGAGGGGAGGGGCAGAGGGAAAGAGAGTCTTAAGCAGGCTTCATGCTCAGCACAGAGCCCGATGCAGGGCTCAGTCCTGTGACTCTGAGATCACCACCTGAGCTGAAACCAAGAGTTGACCGCTTAACCAACACACTTCCCAGACTCCCCAGTAACTGGAAGACTTTCTAAAGTCACTGCCTTTGTATTTGTTCCTCTTTCCCTCTCTGTCGAATGTGGGGGGACCCAGGAATTGGAAGAGCTGGTGAGGAGTAAGGAAGGGACATGGGGAACCTGTGGGGTCTCCAGCCTCCCCAAACAACGCTCCGCACAATCGACATAGTCAACTCCTCAAGGTCATCTCATGGTCAGCTCTTTGACCCCTACCTCTACTAACCTCTTCCTCCCACCTCACTTCATTTCCAAGTTTCTAGGCCTGTCTCTACTAGGTCTTTACCACACCATCTGGGAGAAACCTTCCATCTCTTCTCCAGTGAATTACATCTCTCTGCACGCTGGCTTCCTCGCTGGCATATTCAGGACTTGGGTTAGACCTGTGGTTTACCAGCGGTGTATTTAGGAGCCTAGTGTGTTTAGGGGGAGGAAGTATGGCGGAATGTCGAGGCATGGTGCTCTGGGAGGCACTCTACTTTTACCAGTTTTAGATACTGTGATTTTGCTTAAGATGTCATTTGGGAAAAGGTGGGGGCCGTCCTGCTGCTAGATAAACAGATAAATCAATAAAAAGCTTCAGAACTTCTGGACAGGTCCTCCCTGATCGGCATTTCCAGATGTAATGTTCCCTAGTGTTGCTTCGTTTATTTGCCTCAGTCCCTTTTCTCTCCCCACCTCCTTCTCTCTTTTCTTTCCCCATCCCCTCTCTGCCAAAGATAGGAAATGCAAAGTCTCCATCTTAACTTCCAAACTTGGGCTGAACTTGAAACCAAAGTTAAAGGCTGCTTCTTGTCATTAGGAGTTGCCGTGAGGTCATATAGAGGAGAAGGGGAAAATAAAATCAATATGTCATTTCCCCCCCTTTTCCAAAATATCTGCTGCTGTTCTTTTTATAGCTGAAAAACACACTGAATCTTAGAAAAATTTAGAACTTGACATCCTGGAGTCAAGAGGTACTCTGGCTTTTCCCTTGCCATACACTGCAGGGCAACATTTTGAGAAATGGAAACATGCTGCTTTGAGTTGTCATTGTTTTTAATGACACCGCAATTACTATCTGGTTTTTTATCGTTGTTTTTTTAAGGCAAGAGGAACCGTTCAAATAGGTTTTTCTGCTCAGAATGTACTTTGGAGTTCCATCTTGGGGAATAAGAGCCTTTTTGTTCCTCTTCCCGTAGAAGTTTCACTTAGTTCCCACTAATACTATCTCTAGAAGAGTCTGAGTCAGCCAAAAAATTGTCCATTCAGGAAAATGACAAGTTCATTTTCATTATTCCTTGCTGGAGGCAAAGGGGCAG
>PITA01003720.1:43575-74443 GCA_004023965.1 Spilogale gracilis
CCCCCCCCCCCCCCCCCCCCCACCAAACCCTTCCGCCCCAGTGCGGCGCAGAAAGAGCCCAGGTAGGCTAGGACTGAGCATGCGCACACCATACCTGTTGACTGGCTGGAGCCTGAGACACCGCCTTCTCCCATTGGTTGGTCCAGATTAGTTGAGGTAGCAGGATCGGGCAGAGTTTGTGGTCCCCAAATGCTCCTGCCTCACCTACTGTCTGGGTCCCTGGGTCCCCCACCAAAAAAAGAGCCTGCCTGCCTGAATTTCATCAATGCCTGGCTCTGGAGAGGTGTTCTCAGAATTAACATAAGCTTTGGCATCCTTCTGGCCAGAGGGCACAGTGGCTTGCATTCGGGAGAAAGTCCCTTCCCTAATGCCCTCCTGCCACCCTCCCCCCGCTTTTGGCGAGCCCCTTGGAGACAGAGGGCCTAGGGGCAGGACAGGAGGAGGTGCCTCAGCACGAGGAGGGGAAGTCCCAGACATTTCCCTTCTCACCAGCTCCAGGTTCACCCAGAGGAGAGCTGCTCCCCAGAGGGCAGCAGTGGGGACCTTGGTGTCCTTTCTGGAGAAGAGTTGAGAACTTGAGGCAGAGCGTGGCATGAGGGGAACTTGTTTCAGGGGTGGTAAAGTTGACCCGCCCAAAATAAGCAAATTCTCTTCCACCCTGTTTTCCATTTAGGAAGATTTCCCCAGACACCGAATCGTGCATTGTGTTACCAGGGCTTTCCTGGTCTCCTCTCAAAACACAGTTCTCCCTGAGAGCCATAGTAAGTCACAATTTATAGAAATGGACACCTCATTGGGGCACCTGTGTGGCTCAGTAGGTTGAGCATCCTACTTTTGATTTAGCTCAGGTGATGATCTCAGGGTGGTGAGATTGAGCCCTGCTTTGGTCTGGGCAATCAGCATGGAGTCTATTTGGAATTTTCTCTCTATCCCTCTCCTGCCCCTCTCCTGGCTTATCCTCTCTTTCTCTCTCTCTATTAATTAATTAATTTTTTTTAGAAAGAAATAAATGGATACCTCAATTAACCTTGGGAAATGACTTATTTTTGCCCAAGCAGGAGTGATGGGAGGGTGGACATATGCATACATCATTGATATTAAAACGCTGTCCAATAGAACTTTCCATGATGATATCCAATAGAACTCTCCCTGATGATGTCCGATAGAACTCATTTGTGCTGTATAATACCATGTAGCAATTGAGCTTGAAATGTGGCTAGTGTGACTAAAGAAATTTGTCATTAAATTTAAAGCTACGTTGGCTAGGGACTACTATATTGAACAGACTGTTCTAGAAAATCTAATTAGGAAGAGACCTTAGATATTTTTTCATTCAGGGTTTCTCACCAGTTGGCATATCTTATTGGGCTCTCTGGGAGGTAGAGTTTTCAAAAGTCTATGCCTTATGATTTGATGTTTGAAAAACAAAAATAGATCCTTGGTTTTGCATGACACAACCCTTCAGGAAAGTTGGAGTTTTGTGTTTATCAAAAGGTAGCAAATCTTTGCAGTGTACTCTTATTCTTTCATATGAAAGGCAGAGCACCAGAAAGAAGGAGAGATTGTCCAGGCTCTCAGGGTGACACTGATTTCTCCAGGGTGACCTGCTCTCATCCCAGTAGGCCAGGAAGAGCGCGTTCTGTTAGGGGACAGGGTCCTGAATAGTGTTGCTTTCCTCACATTCTGGTGGCCTTGGGTATATGGAATATGTAGGTGTCACTGATAATGGTATTTGTTTTGAGTGTCCACCCAGGATTGTTCCTGCATCTTAGAGCCCCAATCCCAATTTTCTCCGATCCTCACAGGTCCTGGGTAGTTCACAGTCTTCCCTGGTGTCCTTTGTGGCCTTCTCATGTCAACCCCGCACTTTCATGCTACTGTGGTGGATAGAGGAATGGCCTTCTAAACCCTTGAAATCTGTGGCAATGTTACTTGCATGGTAAGACCTGAAAGTGTTACTAAGTCAATGATCCTGAGATGGGGAACTTACTTGGGATCATCTGGGTGGTCCAATGGAATGACAAGGGCCCCTACGAGAGGGAGAAGGAGGCAGGTACTTAGAAGAGTCTGTAGCAGGAGGTGCAATGGTGGAACAGGAGATCTGAGTGATCAGAGGTGGGGACGACGAGCTGAGGAACGCTGGCAACCTCTAGGCACTGGAAAAGGCAAGGAAGCAGGTTTCCCCTGAAGCCTCTGGAAGGAGCGTGGCTTTGCTGATGCCTCGATTCAGACTTCTGACCTGCAGAACCGTAGGAAAATAAATTTGTGTTGTAGAAAGCCACTAAGTGTGTAGTAATTGGTCCCAGAAGCAATGGGACCCTCAAAGGCAGCCATTTCAGGGGGGAGCTGCTGAGGTCAGCGGGATCCATGGACATGAAAGAAATGGATTACACTGAATTATTTCCTCCACATCCTCTTTGCTTCTGCTGTTCTACTGCTTTCTGCCACTGAAGGGGGTCTCCTCTCCCTGTGGGTAAGTTTCTGACCCTTGATGGTTCCCTCTTTAGTGGAGCAGCTTCTCTGTCCCTTGAAGCTCCAGAGAGTTGGGCATCACCCTTGTGGTCCCTTTGCCTTTCTCCCAAGAGGTCTCAGGCTACTCAGGCAGATCAGATTTTCCAGGATTTGTCTTTATACCCCAGACTTCCCTATTAACACTTAACTTTCCCACTCTCTTATTTGTCATCTTCACTCTCCATCCCCTCAAAAATCACCCACAAGCAAAGACAGGAACTCGAGCCACAGTGGGAATCAGATTCCTGTTTCCAGTCTGGAAGGAGGAATGAGGAGAGTCTCCCTCTGGTCCCTGAGAAGACAAGAGCCACTGGGTCACTCAAGCCATCCCTGTTCTTATGGTGTGAGCAGATCCTAGGGGCTGAATTCTGTAGGCAGGACTTACTTGCTGTCAAGGAAAAGGACTAGGTCCCAGGCCCCATCTCGATGTCCTCAGGGAGCCTCCTCCAAAGGCTCCTGAGAATGTCCTCCCTAGCACACACTCACTCACCATTCACCAGGCCAGGAACCCACCCCTCTGAATAAGAGAACAGTCGTTCCCTCGTGCAAACCCCAAGTTTTATGTATACTCATTTGTTCATTCTACCATCATACATTTCCTTAGAAGTTCTTGGGTGCCAGACACTGTGTCTAGCTGCTGGAGGAGCATATCTCCCAGCTGAGGCAATGGAAGCCAAATTCAAAGAAACCATCTCGGTTGTTTTGACAGATAGCAACCAGCGCAGAAGAACCACCCAGCTAAGCCCAGTCCAGGTTACTAAATCATAAGAAAATAAATCGCTGTTGTCTAGGACAACTAAGCTGTAGGGTAGTCTTTTACACAGCAGTACACCATTGAAACATTCCCAGACCTCGCCCCTACATAAGAATGGAAGGCTTCTGTTGCTCTGTAACTCTCCCGGCTCTCTTGGCCCCGCTCTCTCAAACCCTTGTCTGTGAGCTGCTGGTAGCTCTGAAACAGACAGGGTGTAACGTCACTGTGAGCACCTGCCCGACTAGTTTTTGTGTGGTCAGATGTAATTGATTAATCAGACATTGGTGAGCCCCAGACAAGGAGCTGCCATTGATCTTTAGGCTCCTCCTTTCATGAAGAGCCCTTGGAGCTGGAGCCTTTAAAGTTGGACAAGGGTGACTCTAGGACCACCCCTGGCATAGAGCCCCGCCTCCTGCTGTCACTTATAGGAGATGCCCTGATCCTATGGTTGCCATGGCGACAGGGCCAGTCATCCCCCAAATGCACAGGCCAAAGGATCTTTTCATACTTTTTATGCTCCTAGGACCAGAAGACCTCAGCATTGCTAAGTGTGGGTGAGGCAGGGACAAGCAGAAAGAATGATACTTCCATTTTCTCAGATTTCTCCCACATGAAAACAGCAGTACTCTGAGGACAGAGACCAAATGCAATTGTCTTGGATGAACAACGCAGAGGAAATTAAGGGTTTTACCAATACTTGCATGACTACAGATGGGCACAACATCTTGGGGCAGACTTGCTATTCAGGAATGAATCACATGAGGGGTATACATAAGTCCAGGAGGCAGCCACTGCCTTGCCAATCCCCAAAGGCTGTTCCTCCCCATATCACACCTCTTGGTATGCAGGGCTGGTTGCGGGACGTAAAGTAGGCAAATTTTCGAAAGAACCTCCTGGGTCTTTGAAGTCCACCATTTCTTGGATCCCTCTGATATATCTGGAGAGTCCCAGGTAAATTAGTGGACAGGAAGTACAGAAAAGACCTAGGCCCTGGAAAAGTCAACATGAAGAAAGAGAGAGCTGGGGCATTTGCATAAATGACCCTGAAAAAAGAGGGAGCCTCAAAGGAGACTTCTCATACATATGGGGTATCATGAGAAATCACAGAGAAACAAACAAGAAGTGACCATGTTCTCTATAAGCTAGAGAAGTATATCACAGTAGTTATAAGAAATCATACATTTACTGGCCTACTGGATTCTTGCCTTATCCAATAAAGAATTCAATTATTTAATTCAGTGAACATTTATTTATGAAGGCTTGGTGACCACAGCTAGGAGGGCAAATAAGAGAAACAAAGAATTAGTTGAGATGTGATGTGATCAGGGGCCAGACACTGCTTTGAGGAGGAAGGCAGTGAAAATTTCTGGGGCTCTCCGGGAAGGCTCCCAGGAGGAGGTGACCAATGAGATGGGTTTTGAAGGGTAAATGGAAGACTTCATTAGGGCAAAAGGTGGGGGCTTTTCTTCATTTGTTAGCAGCCCATGGTTTGTGGATGGGTCCACTTGGCTCAGAGGTAGAGGAACAAAGCCAGCTTTCCATATTCAATTTCCAGCAGTTGATTTGATGCTGGGTGGAGCTGAGCTCCCAGATTCATCATCATCTCTAAAGATGACAACACCCACCAGGGCCCTGGCATGAAGAAACCTCAGAAGCCACAAGCTCCAGTGAGATTGGCCAGTCATAGAAGTTGTATTTTTCTCTGAGTCTTTGTACATAGAAGGAACCAAGGAAGAACAAATAGAAGGCAAATCTGGTCATCAGCTACTGTAACTAGTAAGACTCCAAATGGTGGTGGTGCTGGCTCAGGAGCCCCCGCACCTGCTGGAGAAGTTTCTGCACTGACTTCATACAAGGACATCCATCTGCCAACCGTGACTCTCTCTGCCTAAGCCCTGGGGCAGAGTTTTCAGTCCTGGGACCCCATTTGTGGACATGGCCTCTCTAGGAAGCTGGTGCCCATGGTAAACCCTTTCCTTACTCAACAGTGAAACAGACTGAACTTCCAGCATGTTGACCAACACAGGTGCTGAGTGGCGACTCAAGTCTTCTGGTCTACAGCTAGTCCCGCCTCCAAGAACACACCTTTGACGATGGAGGGCTCTGACTGGGTTTCCACTGGTGGGGGCATCCCTGAAGGAAGTATCACCCCTTTTGAAAAGAGCAGATGTCAATCTTGTCACTTTAAATTAACTTCAGCTAGAGGGACTGACAGAAACATGATGCTGGGTGAACTATATTTGACTGATATTCTGTCAAATATCGCATGGGGTTGTGATCCACAACTTTTCCCATCTGCTGCTCTGGTCTGAGTCACGGAATGCACAATAGCATAATTACCATATCTTGTTCGGGTTTCCCACCATCGGATCAGAGCACATGAATCTGAAATGTGCCCACAGAAAAAGGAAGCCCTGGCGGGGTGGGTGCGAGGGTGAAGGGATCCCTCGGTTCTTCCCTTGGGTGAGCCACCAGGGAGGGGGCTGCACGGGAAGGCATCCCAGCCCTCGCCTGGGAAGGTGCATATCCAGGAAACAAAGGAGGAAGGTGGAGGATCAGGAGTAAGGAGCAGGATTAAGATCACACAAACCTGTAGCCCTTAGAAACTGGCTTAATCCATGTTATAAAGAGTTGGGAGGGTTTTTCTCTCCGTGAATATAATACCTTGCACATCTGATCAGCTCTTTTCCCAGAACATTTCAAAGCTCTCTGCAAATACAGCAGAGTCTCCTTAGATTAGAGCATGGCCTATTATTACCTGGCTTTGGAGACACCCCAGGTCAGCGGGTCACCTGGGGCCCTCTGAAATAAGACAATTCTCTACAACAAAAAGCCTGGTGTGATGTGGTTTGTCTAACTAGTGGTTTTTAGATGATGTGAGTCACAGGACCCTTTAAAACACACACACACACACACACACACACACACAGCCTAAAGCCAAACTCCTAATTCAGAACAAAGTAGAGCTATCCTGGTTAAAGCAAAATTGGGGTGTGAGAGGGAACAAAGATGGATCCATTGGCACCCCCATCCACAGGGCCCCAGGACTTCCCGGCCGCACTCATGCACCCTCCCCCCAAGTACAGGTAGGTGTTCTGTGAAGCTAATGGAATTTAAGCTTCTTTAGGGTACCCTCCAAGGCTTGGGACCTCATTTTATTTTACTTACTTTGTGTTGTCTTTATAATGAGGGGCCATCAAATGATATGTTTCATGTCAAACCGAGTGCAGAGTAACTTGAGGCCCTTTGTGCAAGAACGATGAGGAATTTCAAGATGGCCACAGCAGAGCGTTCCCGCCCTCCTGAGCACCACGGGGCACAGGTTTATGCCCAGGTGGCATGTCCATGAAGCCAGCCCTGACTCCATGCCCTACAAAACCTTGCATCTGCCCTTTTCTCCAACTTTCTAAAGAAATGCCAGTAGTTTCAAAGGAAGCCCCACTTCCCCTGAGCATTTTCTTCCATCCGAGTGAGTCAGGCTCGTCAAGCTCGCAGCCGTGCTGGCCTGACGCTCCTCCCGGGTATAGGGCTGGGCCTCCTGCACCTTGCTTTCCCTCAGAAGAAAAGCCTTAAGATGAATGACTGCATTTGTAAACAGAAACTAGAGCAGACCAAAGAATCTGTTAAATATTCAGGGATGGGGACTGGAGCAGCATTTGGGGAAGTTGTGGCTCAGTCTGAAAACCCCCAGAGTATCAGACAGAATCGTTTCAGGGTGCTCCCTGAGGGCCTAGGTCTCATCCACTCCTTGCCCAGGTTCCCCACGATCCTGGGCTGTGGTGTCACTAAAAACATGTCTACTGGGCACCTGGGTAGCTCAGTGGGTTAAAGCCTTTCCCTTCAGCTCGGGTCATGGTCTCGGGGTCCTGGGATTGAGGCCCGCATAGGGCTCTCTGCTCAGCAAGGAGCCTGCTTCCTCCTCTCTCTGCCTGCCTCTCTGCCTACTTGTGATCTCTCTCTCTCTGTCAAATAAATAAATAAATAAATAAAATCTTAAAAAGAAAAAAAAATGTTTACTGAATAAACACAGCCTCTGTCCCAACTAGACAGAGTGCTCGTGATCCTATAATTCGACTACACTCACTTCAAATGACAGACTTTTGTACGTTTCTTCCCCTGCCTAAAAGTTCTTCTCATTCCCTTCTTTAATCTGGGCCCTATCCCCAGGGCAACCCCTTGCTGAAGTGTCCCCTCCGGCGGGCTCTGCCTTCAAGATGAAATAGGCTGCCCTTCCTGGGAAGGAAGGAGTGCCGTTCTTGGAATGTGTGGCTTGAGGCGGGACGCCAGTTTGTGAATGCACCTGCAGGGTCTACCCAGGAAACAAAAACCCCTGACGTACAGAAAGCAGGTGGGCTTGAATGCAAGATGCAAGAGCTGGGAAGCCAGCCAGAAGGCATTGAGTCCTCCTAGTGATGAATAGCATGGGAAAGCAGCAGTACCCTCGGCCAGAGGGATGGGGGAGGGGGAGAGGTTAACAGGGTGAGCCAGGGCATCTGGGCAAAGCCACATCCAGAAGGGTCCATGCAGAAGAGCTGGAGCCATGGAGGAATGGGAAAAGGATGGTGACCCTTCCTTACCACATCCTCTCTCCCTCTGATGCCACCCCAGCTCTAACCCAGTTCCAAACCCTGGAGGATGCATGGGAGACACAGCTTGCATGGTCCAGCCCCCTGAGCCTGCAGAGCAGAGGCAGGAAATGGAGAGGACCTAAGGATGAGCGAGCCCTGGGTTGTATGCGGGGTACCGTGGAGATGCTGTTCCGGAGGAGATGGGGAGGGCCATCTAAACTCAAAAACCTCTAGAACCTTTCCAACCCTGAGAGGGAAACTTGATAGGAACACTTTACTTTTCTCAACAACTCACATGATCGTGGCCTTAGAAATCATGTTTTTCATGCTCATGAAAATGACAGTAGAAACCCTTTCCATCGGATATGTAATATCCCACTGGGTTAATTTCTTTTTATAACTTAGGAGAAACGTTGTGTTTTCTGACTTGCAGATTCACTTCCTTTTAGGAGACAATGAGAATTATATAACTCATCACGTTTCCCTTTTTGCCTTAGTGGCCAGGAAGCTCTGAACTAAATCTCAAACTTCCTAAATACAAGTTTTAAATTATATCTATTCTCCTCTGCATTTCTTTAAACCCACAATGTCTAATTTAACCCTCTTAATGATGAAATGTTTCGGAATATAAGACACCTCAAATACTCTGAAGTGGCACACAAACCTCAGCTTCTCTTTAATATAAGATGATCCCAACAGTTCCTACCTCTGATTCTTCCTCCCATTTGGTCCCTGTCTGTTTCCCTTCCCCCACAAAACTCCTGAGTGATTTGTCATTTTCCCACGTTGAGAAAGCCACAGGCCCTTCCCACTTCTCCATGGCACTCTCTAACTCTTCAATTGTCATTGTATGTCTTTCACTTCCCTCTATGCTGCCCTCGCTGGAGATTTCCTCTCTAGCAGGGCGTGAACCCTTCCCAGGCAGTGCCAGCATCACGGGGCCCACTAAAGAGGAAGCCGAAAGCCTGGACAGAGAAGTGAGGACCAGTGAAGGTGGAGGGTTGCCTTGTGGACATGATGGACAGCCTTGGAGGCTTTGGGTCACTAACCTGGTCTGAATCCAGTTCTGCTACTCACTTGCTGGGATCAGTGGACATCTGCTGTACCCACCAGTTTACCAGCACAGTGGTCCTTCCTCTGCTTTTGGTTACAGCACCCTGAATTTTTCCCTAGGAATTACTCCTCTTCTGTTGCCTCCGGGCTACATGGGATTGACTTTCAAAGCGGCATGTCCTATCTGCCCATGATATGGTCAGGTGACCCATCCAAACCCATGAGTCTGTCTTCCAAGAGGGTACATTCTGAGTGGGGTGACAAGATGGAGTTCAGACACCTTGCCTACAGTCCCCAGTGAACTCGTCAGTCAGCTTCAACCACCACTAGCCCCAAGGTGGACCTCATCCTTGTCCCTCATGTCTGCATGCTTAGCTTTCCCTTAGGTTTTTAAGAGTGAGTTTCTGTTGTTGCAAACCTCACACCCCAAGGGTTACAGGCCCCCATTCTGGAAAAGTTATATAACCTCGGTGAGCTCCAGATTCTACACGTATATAATGGACATACCAGTGTGCCCGTCACGGGGTGAGGGGTAAAACACTTAATTCGTCGTGGGTGTTCCACAGAGATGTCATCCCTCCTTCTCTGCCCAGCAGGGAAGATGGCCTTCAGCAGTGACAGAAGCTGACTCCATTGCAGCTGCGGCCAGTGGCAAGCATCAAGGGTGAAGTCTCCTGAGACCATGTTCTTCACCTCTGTTTTTCAAGGAATTCCTTGGGATTTCACCAAAGGATGAGCAATGGCTTGCCCATTCCAATGAGAGAGAAGCAGAATTTTGAAAACACTTATGAGGAATGAAGACATCAGATTCTCTAGCTGTGGCCTTTTCCAAAAGTCCAGGCCCAGGTTCCTCCTCAGTGATGCTGCTCTGCTTGGTGGATTCCTTCCTCCGTAAACTTGCAACCAATTCTGTTTTCAGAGCATATGTACAAGAGGACTTGGCTTTAGGGGCTGCTGTTTCCCATGGCGGCTCACTATTGGTGGGCACTGAAGAGCCTTGGATCCTCCAGGAAGACCCAGCAAGCCAGGAGCTAGATGTGGTTGGACGTGTACAGCTGCCTCCCTGCATCTCAGTCTCCAGGGAGCACTGTCTCAATGACCAAGTGCGAGCTAACTAGTGCCATTCCCAAGGGAACCCACTGGCTGTTCCAAAGAGCTGGCCACAAAGTCTTCTTAAAACAATAACCACTGGTGCTGTCACTGCTGTTGATTGCTTCACAGAAGGTAGGAACTAAGTCCATCAGCCTTACTTCACAAACACAGAATCAGGCTTAGCAATTAAGAAATTTGACCAAGGTCACATGGCTATGAAGGAATAAATAATCCCACCCAGGTCAGCAGGACTGGGAAGCCTGTGCTCTTCACCAATATGCTCTACTACATCCCCCATACTGCTGGGGAGAGACCCACCGGATCCCCCACTAATGGTCATTAGGAGGGCACCAGCCAGCTGCAGATCATGGAGAGTGAAGAGAATGGATTTCCAATTCTGCTGCTCAGTGGTGAAGTGGCATTGGAAAATGGCGCTTCCTCTCTTGTTCTCAATTCCTTCCTCTGTGGGATGGAGGATAGGACCTCTCCTTGGCCTCGTGGGATGGGTCTTCCATAACATTCTCCTCAGGAGCACTGTGACAGGCATTGTGTTGTGGGCCTCCAAAGAGTCCTGCTAGGTCTTTTTCCCACATCACCTTGAGCCCAAATATCTTCCTGCTTTAGCTGGGAAGGAGTTGGAGAAGCTGGAGGTAGGATGGGAAGCCCAGGCCTTGAACCTCTTGCCCCACCATCCCCAGCAGACCGGTGTCCACAGCATTCTCTCTGCCCTGTTTTGGCAGCTGAGTGGTTCCCCTCACCCACCCCACGGCCACCTCCTCATTACAGAACAAAGGAACCTGGCTCTTTCCCTCCAGTCCAGAGAGGGTTCCTAATTGGCTTTCCATTAAAGAGAAAATAGACTACTGTTTCCACCTCATTATTTATGAGCCTTTCTGGAAGTGCATTTCCATGCACTCTGGGATTACTCACGCCCATTTTGCTTGGCCATATTTTATGATCTGTTTTATTTATTCAGGGCCTCTATTGGGTACTCACATCTGAAACCAATTAAAAACCAAGAAATAGGAAAAACCAAATAAACACCTGGAGATGTCCAAACCCAGTCTTTCTAAAGCCTGTGATTGGGAGACTGGCATGGCCATGCCAGTAGACGAGGCTGCAGGAAATGGGGACCTCTCTCCTAAGACATCAGGTGACAACACCACACAGGGGGCAGCGCATATGTTCAAAGATCTGTTGACAGAGCCTGAGCAGAGAGTGCCTGGTTCCTGGCTCATCTGAGATCTCCCGGTGCAGGGCAAAGGTGGTGTGGATTTGTTTGTAGATGCCCCTCTCTGCCTGGCACAGAGGAAAAACCCAAAAATTCCTCGCTCAGCCTTGGATTCATTACCGTCATAACTGCCGGTATGAAGAACCGTCTCTGCGGATTTGGGAAGGGCTTCCCTTCTAAAGACCCTGCCTCTAGCTCCACCTGGAAAGCATTCTTAGGGTGAACATGCTCCTTTTTTTTTCTTTTCTTTTCTATTCTTTTTTTTTCCTTTTCTTTTCCTTTTTCTTTTCTTTTCTTTTCTCTCCTTTCCTCTCCTCTCTCCTTTCTTTCTTTCTTTCTTTTGGTGGGAAAGAAACCTTTAAGGAGCATTCAAGGTGCCCAAGGAATATGCTGCAGGAGATCAGAGCTCAGCCCCACCAGCTCCTGGGTGTGTGGCTCAGTGGAGGTTTTCAGATCCGTGCTTCTGCTGCTGCTGGTGAGGCTCATCTTGTCTGTGCCCCTCATAGGTGTCATCATCATGAGCAGCTCGTGGAGGTGCAGGGGGGCAGGAATTTGTCTTATTTAACCAGAATGTAGTTGGACTGGAAGAGGAGATGGCAAGCCATCTTTTTTTTTTTTTTTTAAGATTTTATTTATTTATTTATTTGACAGAGAGAAACACAGCAAGAGAGGGAACACAAGCAGGGGGAGTGAGAGAGGGAGAAGCAGGCTTGCGGTCGAGCAGGGAGCCCGATGCGGGGCTCGATCCCGGGTCTCCAGGATCATGACCTGAGCCGAAAGCAGTCGCCCAGCCAACTGAGCCACCCAGGCGCCCCAATGGCAAGCCATCTTAATGGCAGTCTCCTCCTCCAGCCTGAGAGCCCCCAGTTGACTGTCCTGGGAAGGTTCTCAACCAGTCTTGGCAGCAGGTGGAGGCAGGTGGTGATCCTGTTCTCCTGCCTACGCCAAGTCTTCAAAGTCCGTCCTGTGGGGAAGTGACCTGCGGGAGCCGGCTGCCTTCCTGCTCCTGACTCCCCCGACACGTACTCCCTTCAACCTCAGCAAAGCAGTTGCCAGGCTTGATTTTTCCTGAGACCTGCAGTGTATAATTCAAACATATCCTGGTGATGATGGGGGTCTTAGCCAGAGGAAAGCAGGCACTTCCTGCTTTGGGGGAGAGGGTCTGAAACCATTTCACACATCTTTCTAGAAGATACTTTAGAGTCTGTGTCCTTGGACAAGGCATCCTGCATCCTGCTTGTCCATGTGAGATGCAGGGAAGCCTCTCTTTCCTTCTGCCCGACTCCTCCTCCTCCATCTTCAGTCCCTGCTGGGGCTGAAGGTCTCTCTCGGCTGCACTTCCCACGTCTACTCTACAGCGTCAGCACATTGGATGATGGTCTCTGTCCTGAAGCCAAATGCGCCGTTCTGCCCCTTACACTGAGCTGGGCAGACAGACATATGGTGAGTGACAGGGGTAAGGACCACCAGCAGCAGTCCGTTGGGGCAGCAGCAAGACAATAGGAAAGCCGTGCATTGGGGCATTTCGTAGGGTTTCTTTTGGGATGAAAAGAAATGATGCAAGGTGATGGCTGGACAAAATAGGGAGAGATGTCAATAGGTACTAATTTCCAGTTATAAAATAAATACGGGTGAGGGTTTATTGCACAGCAGGCTGGTGATAGTTAATAATACTCGATCGCATATTTCAAAGTTACTAAGAACAGATGCTAAAAGTTCTCATTACAAGAAAAAAAATTATAACTATGTATGGTGATGGATGTTAACTAGATTTATTGGGATCATTTCACAGTATGTACAAATATCAAGTCCTTATATTGTACACCTAAAACTAATATAATGTTATATGTTAATTACACCTCAGTAGAAACAAAAGAACTTATAGAAAGACACTGAACTTAGCACAGAAAAAAAGAAAGAGATGATACACATCGCATTTCTGATTTTTCTTTTTCCCAAGATATTTGTGGTGTTTATTACAATCTGATTACACACACACACACACACACACACACACACACACACACACGACTGGAGGGGACTAGGCTCCAGAAATCTTAGGGATGATGCTCCTTAGACTTATCCCTCCCAATCTCTACCTTTCCTTAGTAACATACTGTTTCTTCCTTTGCTTATTCGTCTGTTCATTCATTCAGCGATGTGTTGTGGGCCTCTGTGTGGCAGCCCCAGCATGCATCTAATACAATGCTCAATCCAGCCTTCTTCCCCCACTCGCAGTCCAGCCTTCCTCCTGGGATAATAGATTTCAGAGGCTGATTCCCCACTTGGAATCTAAGAACTATGAGAACCATCAAGTCTTGAGGCAGGAGGGGAACTAGGAAAACGAAACAATTCTGCTAGTCCACCAACTACGGCTTCCAAACTTGAGGTCTGCGCTCCTGTATCTTAGTCCCATTTTGGCAAACATGACAATATCCTGCTGCTGCTACTAGATGACAGTTTTGATGGTTCCAAATACAAGAAGCGGGCGCCTGGTCTCCCTTTACTTCTGCTATCCTCAGCAGCACATGAGAACTGACAATGGTGAGGGTTTGGGGAGCAGATGGGACATATGAAGAGGGAGTGGAGACTGCACCCTTCCCAGAGAAGGGCTGAGGTCAGCGATGTTGAGGTAGACTGAAAGCAGCTGAATCCTCTTCATGATGTGGGGGGGGGGGTAGGGAATGTTGGAATTCTTATACTGTTGGTGCTGGGGACGCTACTGACCACCCAGGGAAGTCTAGGAACCCCTTCTTAGATTAATATTTATAAATCCCTGAAACAAAATATATAGGATGGAAAAGAAGCCAATTATATTAGCATGTAATTGTCAAAATATCTTTTCTAATTATGGTAGGCTAATTTACTGCTACTTTTTGAACACATTGAAATAAAGCAATGCATTTAAAATAGGCAACATTAACTCACGTTTTATTTTTTAAAGACATATTCATATGATGGTTATTGTTTCTTGACTCGATCTTGGCCAATGTGACATGCTTGTCTTGGAAAGTGTAATGCACACATCATGTTGGACACTCAGGTGATTTTGTTTTTAGCAAAAGGGTTGATTCACAAAGAGAAATTGTTGCAAAATTATTTTAAAAGTCCTCAGCTTGCTGGACAAGGAACACCTGAATCCTCCAAAGTTCATGGAGCTCATCTCCAACGTGGGAACACACGACCCCAGCATTTGGTGGCTAACCCACTAGGGTCCAGAGTTGACAAGTTATGAGTCATAAGTGTCTGCAGATAGGAGCACTGAGATATTCTGTGATCTAGGGCCAGTCAAATAACTAGCATCACGTCCAAGTAGAACACGGGTCACACTTCAAGATCAGCATTAACTGTACTGCCAGAGAGACACAGCTGGATTTCTCATGGTGACAGAGTCACAGGTACCACGAATACTAGAGGTTGGCTTCCTACACTCACAAGGAGAGGAAATACTGAATTCATCTGGAGGCTAGCAAAAAGATGTCATTTCCTCCCACCCAAGTTCCCAGACCCCACAGAACACCTTGGAGGTCCTCGGACACCAGCTTAAAAGCCACCTTCTAGGAGAAGATGATGAGGAACAGAGATAAAAGTCAGCCAGACAACACAGATCCAGAAAATTCGAGACCTAGGGTGGCCCACGGGACAATCCCAGAATGCAGAGCACAGGAAGGCCTTTAATGAACAAGACCATCCTCATCCTCATGCTGGAGCTGTTGTGACACCGACCCTCTGCTCCTGGCAAGATCCTCTGTGAAATCTTCCGTTCCCATATGTGCTTCTAGAGTGAGTGGGTTCCATAGCAGAAATCAAGGAAGGGGCCATATCTTATAATAGGCTCAATCCAGGGGTGCTGCGTATCTCTTTGTCAATGAACAGATTCAGCGGACGTGGGCACCTGGGGCCAAGAAGTAAGTCTCACTGGAAACTTGCAGACCTTCAGGCCAGTTTTGGTTCTCCACAGTCTTAGGGTGCAGATCCAGAACGATCTCACTTACATCTCAGGGTCCTGGGGACCCCTGCAGACCTTGGGTAGCATCTAGAAAGCTCACAGAGCCTTTTGCATGGGAGGAAATCTGTAACTCACAGTTCTGATGTCTGAGAAGCTGACAGCGCTGGTAAATCCTCTCCCTCTGCGCCCCAGCAACCAACCTTCTCACTTGTTTTCTTCATGGCACACAGCCCTTCCCTGGGGCTCAGGCCTCCAGAAGCTAGGCGAGGCCTTCCTTGGTTTGTGGTGCTCCCATCGCCAGAGCTAAGGGTTTGGCCCTTTCTGACTCCAGGCAGTTACCAAGCCAGGCACTGTTTGCTGATCTAATGAGAAGCCGACAAACGAATCCCCTTTGCCCCTGTCTAGCCTCCAGCAAGCCGGTCGCTTCCCCCACACGGTCTCCTCGATGCTGTTTTGTAAGCTTTCCTCCGCATCTCAACCTCAAATCCTTGTTCCCAATCTTCTGAATGTGAAAGTCACGACCTTTGCGGTTTATGGGCCACCAGAGACTGAACTAAATGTGTTAGCTCTGAGTCCAAACAAGTAATAGCCAGCCAATTAAATTAATAATCCATATTGTTACAGTGTTTAACCATGGCTGTTTCCTCAGCGGTCTGTTTAAATCACAGCCAAGGCCTGACCTATTAAAATGAATAACTAGAATTATGAGAAACTCCATTTAATAAACACAGTGAGGAGTGCAGCACAATTGGGCATGAAATATTTATTACCACTTGAAGCAGAAAGCAGTTCGGGACTTTAAGATGGCGTTAATGAATGTGTTTTAATTTCTGGCTCACAAGGTGGGAGGTGGGGCTAGAACTGAGGGCCCTTTGGCAGGTTCTTGAACCAGCTCCTGTTATGTTATCTCATTGTGCTGGGGCTATCTGTTGACGTCAGGGGCTCCCTCAGCCCACTGTGGGAGAGGGAAGGTGGGCATCTGATTCCTGCCCTCTTGTAGATGTAGCACGAGCTCGGTAAACCCTTGCTGGATGGACGGACGGGTGGATACATGGATGGACAGATGACAGATAAAACATTCTGATACCTTAGTTTCCACATCCACACTTGAGGGATCTAGGACAGATAAAACACTTAGCGCGCTGCCCGGTACATGTTACATCCTCAGTAAACGGTAACTGTCCTTAGAGTTAGGAAAGCAAAGTCTGGTTAATTTACTGGAAAGTCAGTGCTCACATGTGGGAATTCCTCAGGAGCCCCAGAGCTGCCCCAGGACCCTGACTCACCCAGTTAGTTAGCTTTATAGGCACTTGGGAGCCTGTTTTCAATGAGATGGTTTTGTTTGACTATTTTTGGCTTTTCTCAGAATAGATTGTTTCTTTCCCTGCTTTCCCAAAGCTCAATGTCTTATCTCTGCATTTGCCTGGACGTGTCCTGTTTTCCCAGGTATGACTCCCTTTCACAGCATCTGCCCCCTTTTCCCAGACCTCAGCTCTGAAGTTCTGATAATGGGTTTAGAAATTGTGGTTGCTGTAATGATAGCCCTTAGCAAGTCTACTAACCACCCAGTCAGGCACCGTGGTTATTGGGGACCTATGCACACGATAAGTGGGCCTGCTCCCTCAGAGACCCCCCAGATGGGAAAAGGAGGGGTCAACTCCTGCCAGAACTTGTTTTCCACAGGAAGCGGAAAGCAGGCAGACTGAGCCATATGCTGAAGGAACACAGGGGACTTTATAAGGACCAGGGGTGGGAAGTGGACACTCAGGGAGGCCTGGCCATGGTGTCCCCTCTGAGAACCAGGGGACATCTCCTGGAGACCACAAAAATACCCTCCGCAGTTCCGGTCACCGCATCCCCGAGTCTACAATTAAATATATTAACAAATGCAAGGCAGGCGAAAGGCAGTCTCATTTCGAAGAGGCAGAATCTTAAAACTGCAAATAGGGAAAGAGGAGTGTTGTGTTGTTTTTCTTTCCAGGAAAACAAGATGGTTCTGACCTTGAGGCAGATTTGGTGGAGTCTCACCTCCCCTCAACTATATTCAAAAGCTAAGGATGATCCCAAAGAGAAAAGTGTCCTATGCTGCCAGCATCCCATGGGAGGGGCCATGGGAAGCCTGCTGCCCGAAGCGAGGCTTCGGAGGGCTCTATCTGCTGTGTCTGCACTCGCACATCTTCTCTAATCCCTAAGCCTTAACGATGTTTGCAGGATAATGGATATCATGGTTGTGTCAGGATCCTGTTTTCCCATAAGTCGGAGGGAGGCTTCCGCCAAATAAAAGATATCTATGCCAAAGATGCTTTCATAGTAGAAGCCTTCAGAACTAAAGAAAAATACAAGGTAGAGTTGCTTCTTATCACCCATCCCTCCTCTACTAGCTGTGAGTTCCTACAGAGTGAAACTGTATCTTATTCATCTCTGTGGTCCCCACTGTGACTTGCACTTGAGCTAACATCGTTCTGGTTCTCAGCAAACATTTGTGCATAATAAAAAGCCACCATTTATGGAGTCTTTATCATATCTAAGCCCTGTGCTAAGTTCTTTGCCTGTGTTCTCTCGTGTCCTATCCCCAACCACACGATGGCTTTCCATCACGATGCCCCATTTTATGGCTGAGGACATCGAGATGTAAAGAAGCTGAACATTTGTCCTGGATCACCTAGATAACAAGCAGCAGCCCTGGCATGTGGACCCTGCTCTGTGTGGTTTCAATGCCTTTGCTTTCATTGTCATGCTGTTCAGTGTCCGAGAGAAAAAGGTACATAGATACATAGCTCTGTTCTCAAGAGTTTGTTGGGTTTTTTAAATATTTTATTTATTTATTTACTTATTTGAGAAAAAGAAAGACTGGGGGAAGGGCAGAGGAGAGGGATAAGCAGACTCTGCACTAAGCACAGAGCCTGTCCCGGGGCTTGATCCCATGGCCCCAAGATCATGACCAGAACTGAAATCAAGAGTTGGATACTTACCCAACTGAGCCACCCAGGTGCCCCATCCTCAAGAGTTTATAGTGAAATAAATGAAAGACACATAAAGAGGTCATTTAAATGCAGCGCATTCATGAGCCCTGCCCCCGTGGCCAGGTGAATACCAGCGTGGCTCCAGCAGTCTAATCTGTCAGGAATCAGAACAGCTTCCTGGAGGAGGTGAGATCGGAATTTATTTTATTAAAAGATGAGAGGTTGGTCAGACCAAATGTTAAGTGAAAACAAGAGACAATCCAAGCAGAAGGAAGAACTTGGACAATAGGAAGAGACCTTTAGGTCCAACACCTTGGTGGGATGGTTCTCAGTGGTAAAAAGATGGCAGGACCTAATGACCAAGGAATTACCATGGAGGAAGGTATCTGCCTAGCTACTGCAGAGTTCTTCCCAGTGCCCTTCAGCTAGAGACACCAGTCCTCCCTCCATATCCCACACCCACTTCCCACAGGCTCTTCCTAATGGTCTGTCTACAGGTGCGGACACCCTGGAGACCAGATGATTCCACCCTACCTCAAGCCATTAATCCACACTGAGCCCATCAGGTTCTCTCCCCCAGGAAAGTGGATACGAAGCACTGAGAACAAATCAGCTCTCTTTGGGGAGCTGAGCCAACAGGTCACATAGACACAGGGATCGAGGTTGCCATTTTGTGGCACTCACCAAGAAATCGTGGGCAATCATTAGGAAGCAGTGAAGCTGATGAAGGAGAAAAGAGAAATAAACAAGCAGCTGGGATGCACAGGTGATGACACAGATGCAAAGAAGAAATAACAGAGAAAAGAGAAAGCAGACTGGGCTGTCACCAACGAAGAAAGGGTGTAACTGCTTTGGTTACTGAATCACAGGATCATTCCTTGTCTTGAAATGACACAGTTTATAATCAAACCCTCTTTACTCACGGCCACTTCATAGGGTCTCTGTAGACACACGGGAGAGAAGAGGCATCCGCTCAGGGTTGGGTAGGCAAGGCATCCCTGTGGTGCTGAGCATGCCTCCGAGGCTGTTCCAGAACTCAGTCTGGCGCTGACAGAGGGTGGTGCCGTGCCTTAACCAGACCTAATGGAAAAAAGCAGCCCCGGAGTCATTGTTATCTCTGTATGTAATTACAGAGACCCAGGCTTTGCAGGACTTCTTTGAGATTGTGCTTTTACAGCAGGTTAAACCTTTATCTGCACAATAAATTGTTGAGGTTATAATTAACTAGGGCTTATCCATCAACAGTGTGGTCTTTTCTGCAGTGTCCACAGCGATACTTCTCATTTCAATACATGGCTTTCCTTCACTGCTCAGTGAGGATTGTTAACACAATACCAACATTTCAAAAGTAATCTTAAAAAGAAGAGTAAATACATACTGAAGGTGGAACTTTTTCAGTTGTAAAAAAATATGATTGGAATGTGCCAATAGCACTAAATGAAGATAGTCACTGTAAGTAAAACATCAAACTACATAAACCTATATGAATTTCTTGCCCAAGACCAGGCATCAACCTTTATTCAGAGACCCCTAGTTTTAATGAAAAATGGTATTTATAAAACACAGTCTTGGAAAATGGAGTTCTCTTTGGAGGTGGATTGGTCATTGCTTCTAAGTGTTTAAATGGAAAATATTGGAAAAAAATTTTTAAAGGAAAGGATATCATTAGTTTATACTGAATATCCAATTCTAACCTAAAATTCCTGTACTTTAACTTACTTTTTTATACATATTTATTTCTTTGATGATGAAAAATCTTGGTTCCTAAGAACACTGACATAATTCATTACTCATTTGATATATTGGAAAGAGTTTCAAAATAAGAATATCAATATTAATACTAACAATATGATTTTCGAGGTACAAAATGAGAGTGCAGCATCTGTCATATCAGAAAGTGAAGCTGTCCAAGACTTCTATAATTATGTCACAAGGACACAACATGAACTTGAAGTAGCTCCCCAGTGACCAAAGGTGGAAAAATTTGAGCATAAAAAATAATCATAACTATACCAAATCAAAATACATTATATGTGTCCAAATCCATGAACTCATACTGATTCTTTTAAAAGAACTCTCGGGGCACCTGGTTGGCTCAGTCTGTAGAGGGTGTGACTCTTGATCACAGGGTTATGAGTTCAAGTCCCACCTTGAGTGTGGAACCTACTTAAAAAAAAAAAAAAGAAACTTTCTTCTAAAAAATAAAAAAATAAAAGAACTCTCATAGATTATTTTGCAAGAGGCTAGGAAACGAATTCATTTTGTAAAAGCTGCAAAATTAAGAAAGAACCAAGTGTTTGCCTGCCTTTCTAGCAGGAACTATAGCTCAGAGTAACCACATAACTGATTTATTTATTTTCAGTAGGCTCCATGTTCAGCATGGAGCCCAATGTGGAGCCTGAACCCACGACCCCAAGATCAAGACCCACACCAAGATCAAGAGTTGGACACTCAACCAACTGAGCCATCCCCATTTGTTGTTGTTAAGTTTAATAATAATATCATGGTTATGATAAAACAAAGAATCCTTTTACATTTAATATATACCCTGAAAATGTATAATGAATATAATGTTTGAGATGTGATTTAAAATAATGTGGTGGATTCATGTGTGTGAAGGGAAAGGAGGATGATACAAGGGAAGCAAGACAGGCTGTATATGGTAAATGCTGAAGCGGGGTTATGGCTACATAGGCACTGTCTCTGCGTTTACGTTTTTAAATGTTTCCATAATAAAATTAAAAAATAAGCCTGACAACTTGGCCAACCAACATTTTCAAAATAGCCTCTCTTATGATCAAAGAAATGCAAATTAAAATGACAGGAAATAATTTTCAACCTATCCGATTGGCAAAGGTTAGAAGAATGTTAATATTTGGCGCTGATGGAGATGTGGCAAATGGTCTTATGCATCCCTGGTTTACTTCGTATGGCCTTGGTATCACCTTATTAGAAAGTATCTTGGCGAGGTGGCTCAGTCAGTTGGGCGTCTGACTCCTGATTTTGGCTCCTGTCATGATCTCAGGGTTGTGGGATAGAGCCCCTCGTCTGGCTCTGTGCTCAGTGTGGAGTCTGCTTGAGATTCTCCCTTCCCTCTCCTTTGCCCCTCCCCCTACTCACACACTCTTTCTCTCTCTCTCTAAAACAAAGAAAATCTTAAAAAAAAAATCTTTAAATATGTGGGTGCCCTTTGCCCTAGAAATGTTAGTAGTAATTTACCCAAAGAAAATGAGCAAACAAGCATAGTGGATATCTGGTCAAAAATGTTTATTACCAGATAATTATAATAGCAAACATTTTAAATTAACTTAAATACACACCAATAAGGAAATGGTTTTAAGACTAAGGAAGAGCCACATGATGGATACATACAGAGCCACTGGGAACTGTAACACACTCTGCTCCTCTGTATCCAACAGACAGCTACATCTTCTGAGTATACCAGCCTCATCCCTGAGACAAGATGGTGAAGATCAGAGTAAATGGATTTGACCATATTTGGCACCTGGTCACCAGGGCCACTTTGAAATCTGACACAGTGGATATTGTTGCCATGGATGACCCTTTCATTGACCTCAACTACATGGTCCACATGTTCTGGTATGATTCCACCCACCACAAATTCCACGGCACAGTCAAGGCTGAGAATGGGAAGCTTGTCATCTGTGGAAAGCCCATCTCCATCTTCCAGGAGTGAGATCTTGCCAACATCAAGTGGGTGATGCTGGTGCGGAGTGTTTTGTGGAGTCCACTGGGGTTTTCTCCAGTGGCATGGAGAAGGCTGGGGCTCACTTGAATAGTGGGGTCAAAAGGGTAATCATCTCTGCCCCTTCTGCTGATGCCCCCATGTTTGTGGTAGGCATGAAGTATGACAACTCCTACAGGGTTGTCAGCAATGCATCCTGTACTACCAAATGCTTGGTCCCTCCAGCCAAGGTCACCCATGCCAATTCTGGCAGTGTGGAGGGACTCATGACCATGGTCCATACTATCACTGCCACACAGAAGACCATGGACGGAACCCTTTGGAAAGTTGTGGCATGATGACAAAGGGGCTGCTCAGAACATCATTCCTGCTTCTACTGGTTCCACCAAGGCTGTAGAAAAGATCATCTCAGAGCTGAATGAGAAACTCACTGGCATGGCCTCCCAAGTCCCCACCCCCAATATGTCAGTCATGGGTCTGACCTGATGTCTAGAGAAAGCTGCCAAATATGATGACATCAAGAAGGTGGTGAATTGGATAAGTTTTGGAGGGTCCCCTCAAGGGCATCCTTGGGTACACTGAGGATCAAGTGGTCTCTTGTGACTTTAAGAGTGACATGGAGGGGCACCTGGGTGGCTCAGTTGGTTAAGTGACTGCCTTCAGCTCAGGTCATGATCCTGAAGACCCGGGATCGAGCCCCACATTGGGCTCCCTGCTCGGCAGGAGGCCTGCTTCTCCCTCTCTCACTCCGCTTGATTGTGTTCCCTCTCTGGCTGTGTTTCTCTCTGTCAAATAAATAAATAAAATCTTTAAAAAAATAAAATAAAATGTGGAAGGAGAAACAGTTAACAATGACTACATCTTGGTGGTAAAAGCGTGGATTATTTTTATTTCTTTTCTTTTGCTTATTTTTTTCATTTTTCTAAATGAATTTTGGACAGTTTTAGAATTCTAAATAATGAATTTCTGTGTAATTAAAAAAGCCTTTGCCTAATGAGATGACATGATGTCTGGAATTTACTCCAGTAATCTAGGGGTGGGGCTACAGATGAAACAGGTCCGGCTCTAGGTTGACAGCCCTTGAAGCTGGGTGGTTGGATACCTGGGGGCTCATCTTACTTTGTTCTCTACTTCTGTGTATCTTTGGAATTTTTCATTCTAAAATTTTTTCATTCTAAAATTTTTCATTCATTTTCTAAAATACTCCTTTTCGGTACAAAGTGACATCTTGTCATCTTTTGTCCCTGCCCCTCCCACAATATACCTCTAGAGGTCACAAAGGACCAGCACCAGGCCCAGAGACATTAAGACTGTCTGATATTTTGATTACTAAAATGGCTTCCCTCTCCTATGGCCAGAAAGGCATTGAGTGAGACTCCCCGCTGCCCTCCTTTCCAGCCTACACGAGACAGCTGCCTGGGGACAGCAGCGTGGACTTCAGTCAAGAGCTAACTGGCCCACGTGAGAAACAAACTCATCATCTTAGCACCTTTCTCAGTCTGATTCCTGGGTCACCCCTTCTGTGATGGCCGGCCATTGCTTCCTCCCACGTGGGGCCATCTCTTTCTCAGTGGAAGGAAGTATGAAGAGGTTAGTGGACTTGGCGTACCCAGCCTAAAGATTGCTTCTTCTTACTTGGCCCCTGCCCTGTGCTTTCTCACCCAGGCATATTGGCTATAAAGTGCCTAGCATACAAAAATCATTATGAATATTCATGAGGTCAGATTACAAATACTACTCCTTTAAAAATGAATAATCTTCTGGCTAGCCTCCCTGGAAATCGAATTCCTCTCCCACACTTTGAGTTACTTGGAGATTGTTAATAGCATTGGTCAGCAAACTGCAGCCCAAATCTGGCACGCCATCTCTTTTTCTATGACCTGCCAGCCTAGAAGTTTTTAAAAAACATTTTAAATCATTGAAAAAATTTAAAAAATATATTTTGTGAGACATAAAATTCAATTAAATTCAAATTTCAATGTCTCTAAATACAGTTTTTTTGGCGCGTAAGTCATACTCATACTTTTACCCATTAGCCGTGGCTTGATTTCACACTGTGATACAGGCCATATGGCCCGTGCAACCTAAAATATTTACTCTGACTTTTTAGAGAAAAAGTTTGCTGACCTCTGGCTTGAGGTTCTCCTAACCACTCTTGTGGTTCCTTCTGGTCTAATAGAGTTGAATGTCAATGCCCCCCATTGCCAGGAATCAAGGCTGTCCTTCACACATCAGCCTGCAACCACGTTTTAGAAAGACTCATTTAATCATCCAACAAAGATTTAATGACTGTTAACTTTGTGCCACACACGGTTTTAAGTTCTGGGTTTCAGGGGCTGCCAGGGCTGCTCAGTCCATTGAACATCAGACTCTTGATCTCAACTCAGGTCTTGATCTCAGGGTCATGAGTTCAAGCCCCATGTTGGATATGAAGACCAAGTGTTGGGTTTCTAGCAGTGTGTGAAATAAGCAAAAACTTCTTTCTTGAAGCTGTGGTTCCACTGAAGAGAGATGACCACAAACAAGTTGAATAATAATATATAATATGTTAAGTGACCTTAAGTGCTTTGGAGAGGTGGGGGGAAAAAAAAGCAGGGCAGGGATAAGAGGGTCAGGCAAGGGGAGAGTAGCAATTTCCAGTCTGGTTAGGAAAGACTCCATTAATAAGGTAACATTTGAGTAAAGACTTCAAGGCAGGAAAGAGCAAGTCACGAATATACCTAGGAGGAGAACATTCTGGGCACAAGGAACAGCACATACAAAGGTCCTGATGTGCACTGTGCCCTTCATACTCAAGGACTATCAAAGGCAATGAGTGGTAGAGGTTGAGGTCAGGGAGACAAGGGGTAGGGAACAGATCGTACGGGGTCTTGTAAGCCATGTGAATAACATGGCTTTCATCCAGAGTGAGATGGGAAGGCGATGGGGGATAAGAGCAGAGAAGTAACACAGTCTGATATCCTATTCCTTATTTAACATCTGTCTAATATATGTCACAACTTTATATAAATGAGGCATACTTTTCCTTTTATTCTGATTTCTTTCATTTAAAGAAGCATGGGGATATATGAAAATAAGTATAAAAGTTTAATAAAAAGAAAAAAAGCACATCAGTGAGTGTTGCAGTTACCCATTGGTGCATTACAAGTCAGCGCAAAGCCTGGTGGTTTACCAGAACAATATTCTCTCATATCCCGTGGTTCTGTGAATTGAGTGGGATCAGGGGGGCGATTCTTCTGCTCTTTTTGGCATCAATTGAACTGAGCTGGAAAGCTCAAATTTTCAGTCACATGTCTGGAACCTCATGGTTCGTCTCTCTGGCCTCGCCTCGCGGCTACGTCAGGCTTCTTCACAGCAGGGTGGTCTTAGGGTGTCAGAGCAGCCTTGAGAGAAAAGAAGCTGCCACGTTCTTAAAGGCTAGCCCCAGAATAAGCCGAGCGTGGCTTCTGCTGCACGCTGGTGAGCAAACCAGAACCCAATTCAAACTGAAGGATAAGAAAAAAAGCGATCCCACCCAGTGATGGGTGCAGCTGTGGGCTCCAGTTGAGAAGAAAAAACTGACGGTGGCCATCCTTAGAGACTTCCTCCCTATAGAGCCTCAAAACTCTTGACTCCACTCCTCTCCTCCTGACCAGTGTGTATGCGTATTGATAGGCGTGGTTAATAGATCAAGATAGATTAACTTTATATTCCTGAGTCATGAGATTCCCCTAAGTCTTGAAAATCATTCTGAGAAGCATCCCGGGTCCTTCATCCATAGACCGTGTTCATTTCCCTCCCTGGTTCCGCTGGCCCAGCTGTCTGGCTGAGTTTCACGATGTTCCCCGGCACTGTCCCACCCCGACCGGCAGCTGGGCTAAACTCAGAAGCCGGGGAGGCGGTGTGGCATTCTGTAGAATTTAGGGAATGTGATGCAGCTCTTTCCCCCAGAAGAAGCCAAAACTTCCCAGGCTGGCCAGATGCAAACACACCATGAGGCTGCCCCCCCGCTCCTACCCCCTTTCCCAAAGAAAGAGACATGGAGGATTAAGCCTCTCAATCACCTCTAGACTTGAAAAAACAAAAACAAAACTTTATTTGAAAATAAAATCTTAGATTGACAGAAAAGTTACAGAGACAGTACAAAGTCCCCCAAAACCTTTTGTCCAGCTTCCTCTAATATTATCTCTTCGCATAACCATGGTACATTGTCAACACTAAGTTAGTCATTGACACAATACTATTAACTCAACAATAGGCTTGTTGCGATTTCTCCAGTTTTCCTGCTAACGTCAGCTTCTGTCCTGGGTCCCGTCCGGGATCCTACATTACCGTTAATTCTTCATGTCTTTTTGGTCCCCTCCAGGCTGCAAAATCGTCATAGTCTTTCCCTGACTTCTATGACCTTGACACTTTTGAAGAGCAGTGGTCAGGTATTTTGTAGAACGTCCCTCGATTTGGGGTTGATGGATGTTTTCTCATAATTAAACTGAAGTTTACAGGGTTTGAGAAGGATCTTATAGAGATGAGGAGCCTCTCACTGCTCTGTGTCCAGGGCCACGTGACTGCGATTACCTTCTTCCTGGTCAGATTAGCCTTGGTGTTTACTGGCGGGAAGGTGGCATTCGTGAGATTTCTCTCCTGTAAAGTCGCTACATTTCCCTTTCTGCTTTCTAGCCCTTAGTGTTGAGCCTATACTCAAGGGGAGGGGAATTGAGCTTCTGGAGGAAGGAACTTTTGAGCTTTTAAACATCCATGGCACTCTTGGGCAGGGTTGCCAGCAGGGAGGGCCCCAAGCCTGCCCACTGACTTGCTGGCGACGTTGGATGAGTCACCCAGTTGTTCAGGGCCGGGGTTCCTCTCCCTCTTATGAAATCCACGATGGCACCCCTGCCCCGCAGCTGTCTCCCAGGAGCCTCAGGAGGTTTCGACACTTTGAGTCGCTGGAATATAGAGCTCATGGGGGACAAAGCATCCTTGCCAAGAACAGCTGAAGTCTTGCCCTCGTCTGTAAACATTTCCCAATCCTTAGGCCCATCATTCCCACAGCAGGAGTGCCCCCTAAAAGTGATGAGGCCATCACTATTTTTATAAAATGGTCTCATGTTATTAACATGCGAATACAAGCTAGATGTAGAAAGAAACTAGGGGGGGGGGCGCCTGGGTGGCTCAGTTGGTTAAGTGACTGCCTTCGGCTCAGATCATGATCCCGGAGACCCGAGATCAAGTCCCACATTGTGCTCCCTGCTCAGCGGGAAGCCTGCTTCTCCCTCTCTCACTCCACCTGCTTGTGTTCCCTCTCTGGCTGTTTCTCTGTCAAATAAATAAAATCTTTAAAAAAAAAAAAAAGGAAATACTAGAGGGAAATATTTTTGTAAAGTGAAGCATTATTTTATAAAGGGAATCATTCCCCTGAATTAGCCTTTTTCTATAAAGTCACTTTTCACTTACTGAATCTGCCTGAACCAAGAGGTTCTAGGAATTCCTCCCAAAATACACACCATCTTCATGCAAGTGCCTTTGAAAAGACAGAGTGTTTTCTACATTGATGGTGATGAATTACCTAAGAATTGTCAATTGTTATAACCATTTCACATCCCCGAAGGCTAGTTCTTTCTTGGTGGAAAATGTTGGCCAACTTGTATTTTTGACACTTGATACGAACTGCAAAAGTAAGTCCCCACAGTATTGTGCAGTTTGGTGATTTTAGGAAAGATGTGGTTGATGAGGGTCAGTTTTTCTGGGGATAGCTCTATCTGCTGGGATTAGACGTCTTCCATCATTCTTTGGAAATCACACCACTCTACCTGGGCTGCCATGTCTGGGCACACAGGCTTTGCCATGTGTAACTCAAGGGCATCCCTCACAAGGGCTCTGATGTAAGTGTATTACCAACTTCAATAAGGAAATCCTTTAAAGAGTAGGTACTCAAGTCCTTATTGAATGCAGATGTTTTGAGCCTGGCCTGTGCTACAGACCTTGTAAAGCATGACAAGGTGAATAGTACACACATGTTCTCTACCCTCATGGACCGTAGACTGACGAGGAAGTAAGTTACCAGTCAACGAATGGAACGTGGTGAGTAATCTGATAGGATAACGACAAGTTCAAGAATGTAGGAGAGGAGGTTCAACATTTAGAAGATGAGTTCTAGAAGAGGAGGCAGAGTTGTAGGATTGTTAAGGAGCTGATGTGAAATAGAAACAAGAAGAGCCATGGAATGTGGGACATTATGATCATCTCTCCCACATCCATTCTGCCTCTCAGCCTTGTACTTTAGATGGGATCCCCCTCATCCCTAGTTGCAGAGGTAATTTCAGTCCCTTGTGATGGTAATTGGGTGAAGTGGCCCAGACTTAAGCCAAACAGCAAATGGCATTCCCTTGGCCATGGCAGTTGGTTCAGGACAGTCCAATTAGAGCAAAGATTTTCCCCTCTTGGATATGACCTACAAAGCTTTATTTATTTTTGGAAGCCATTATACAACCATCAGGGAAAACGGACTGAGGACAAAGTCAATACACTGTAGAGAATTGCAAAGCCAGTGCCCTAATCAAACTGTACCTGAAGCCCACTTACCACTGATCTCTTGACTGACTCATGAGTGAATAAATCCCCTTTGTTTTTTAAGTGAACTTGAGCTTAGCTTTTTGTTATTTTCAATGAATCTTTCTAACGAATGCCAAAGGAAGAATAGTTTGAAAAGAAGGGAGCAAACCCAACAGTACCTGATGATAGGAGCACATCAAACAAAAGGACAAAGAGTGCTCATTGGATGGGGCAACGTTTGTGTCCTAGGCAAGGTCAGTTTCACTGGGGAGGGGGGGGGGGTTTGAGGTGGCAGAGACAACCCAGTGCAGGCTGCTGCTGGGCATCTGGGTAGACAGAGAACCCTGAAGCTAAGAACCTTTGGCTGTGCTGAGGGACAAAAGCAGTCCTAATGTCTATCATTACAGAGAGACTAGAGTTTCTAAGATTTTAGACAATCTTCCCTGTTGTTCTCACTATCCATCAAAACCTCTGCCAAATCCATTGACTGTGGGTTCTGTGCTTTCCTGTAGGCTTAACTGTAGAAGGAACAGGACTCAGAATAAACTGTGGAAGAAGCTTCCTTCACGGGGGCGTAGCTGGTGCAGTCAGTTAAGCATCCAGCTCTTGGTGTTGCTTACGTCATCTTCTCAGGGCCATGAGATCGAGCCCAGTGTTAGGCTCACCACTCAGCCTGGAGTCTGCTTGGGATGCTCTTTCCCTTTCCCTCTCCCTCTGCCCCTCCTCCCTGCTCATTCACTTGGTCTCTCTCTCTCTGAAATAAATAAATGAATCCCAAAAAAAAAGCAGCAACAGCTTCCATCACAACTGACCAATCAGATTAAGTTTCAGCCTTTTATCCCTCTAAGGTAGGTACTGTATCTTAGCTTCTTGGGGGCAGGAATCACAAAGCCCTTGAAGAAATACATTAAAAACTATATTCAAAAATTTCTCTCCATAGGAGAGGAAATGCCCCAAATTCTGCATACATTTCTCGGGCTGCATGATTCCTGTGGAGCTATGAGGCCTTGTAAGGTGTGTGGGGCACTGTGAAGCATTCTGTCACCTCCCAACTCCAGTGGACAAAGGGTCCCAACCCATCCAACTAGCCCCTCCTCCTGCCAAGCCCTCTTGAAAGCTCTCCCTCACCTCCAGGAATTGATGTGGGAAGGGTTTACAGCTTCCTCACCTGTCAAAACTCATTCACACCAGCGTCTGTCCCCTCTCCCTGCTCCCCTCCCCATCTCTCCTTTCTGAGGCCCAGATCTCCAGTCATGGCCTTGATAACGCACTGAATTTGGGTCGTGTGTATGATGACCATTCTCACTTATTCATGCCTTCATTCCGAAGTGCGCAGTGAGCCCCAGCCCTCACCCACCTGTCCCACACTGCCTCTGGAGACCACACCCAGAAATCAGGTGGTGGGGAAGACACCCACGCTTTAGGCGTGCCTTGCCTCTGAACAGGTCCCCACCCACAGCCTCAATTTTCCTCATCGTGTTCACTGTCCACATAAAAGAATTCACTGTGCAGAAGCTTTTTATTTTGATGAAGTCCCAAAAGTTCATTTTCACTTTTGTTTCATTTGCCTTTGGAGACGTGATGGTCCACATATACAATGGAATATTACGCCTCCATCAGAAAGGATGAATACCCAACTTTTGTAGCAACATGGATGGGACTGGAGGAGATTATGCTGAGTGAAATAAGCCAAGCAGAGAAAGTCAAGTATCATATGGTTTCACTTACTTGTGGAGCATAAGGAGTAACATGGAGGACAGTGGGAGAAGGAAAGGAGATGTGAACTGGGGTAAATCAGGGAGGGAGCTGAAGCATGAGAGACTGCGGCTCTGAAAAACAAACTGAGAGGGAGGGGGGACAGGGGATGGGTGAGCCTGGTGGTGGGTACCGAGGGCACCTATTGCATGGAGCACTGGGTGTGGGGCATAAACAATGAATCTTAGAACACTGAAAAAATAAAATAAATTATTAAAAATAATAATAATTCACTGGCCCCAACGTGCTGGCTTCAGCGTGGCTCGTGGACTCACTGGCTGGGGGGTGAAGGGATGTAGAATCCGAGCGCAGCTCTGGCTTTCTGGCCTGGAGCAAACTCGTCTGTCCTAAAGCTGGGCACTTCCCACCTGAGCAGAAGAAAGGGGTCTCAAGTGCTTTGCATTGACCTCTGTTAGCACTAATAATTCTGGCCTGATTGTTTGCATACCCGCCAGTCCTCCTACCAGCTCCTTGAGGGTGCAGCCATGAATAATTCACTCACGTGCCCTGCAGAGTTCCGACAGATGATAACTTTAACAAGAGTGAATGTGGACGGAGCTCTTGCTGATCTAAGAGTGAAGTGAAGCCCTGTCTGTTTATCATCCTCATAATATTCTTTGGGGCCATCTAGTATTAACTGCCACACACACCCCCCCCTTCCATTTTTTTAACTTTTCATTTTGAAATAAATTCAGACTTACAGCAAAGTCTAAAGAATCCCCACGTATTACAGCAAAATTTGTCTAAAGAATCCCCAT
>PITA01003720.1:74543-134637 GCA_004023965.1 Spilogale gracilis
GTCTAAAGAATCCCCACGTATTACAGCAAAATTTGTCTAAAGAATCCCCATGTATGGGACGCCTGGGTGGCTCAGTTGGTTAAGCAACTGCCTTCGGCTCAGGTCATGATCCCGGAGACCCGGGATCGAGTCCCACATCGGGCTCCCTGCTCGGCGGGAGGCCTGCTTCTCCCTCTCTCACTCCCCCTGCTTGTGTTCCCTCTCTGGCTGTGTTTCTCTCTGTCAAATAAATAAAATCTTTAAAAAAAAAAAAAAAAAAAAAAAAAAAGAATCCCCATGTATCTTTTACCCAAGACCCCCCAATGTTAACATCTTGAGTAACCATAACAAAATAGTCACCACCAGGAAATTAACAGTGATGTAATCCCACTAACTGATCTACAAACCTCATTTAAATTTCACCAATTATACCACTACTGTACTTTTTTCTGGTACAGAATCCAAGAGCTCATGTTGGGTTTAGTTTTCATGTGTCTGGTTTTCTTTCCTCTCCTTCTTTCTTTGTCTTCTATGGACTTTTTTTTTTTTTTTTAAATACAAAAAAGCTAATGCTGACACAGCTACACATGGAAGGTGAGAAAAAGATACAAATAAAACTCACATCAGGTTGGAGACTTAATACTTTTCTTGAAGACTCTTGGCCTGTCAGTTATTTGCAGAATATTCCTCCATCTGGATTGGTATAGTGTTTCAAGGTTAGATCCAGGTTATGTCTTTTGGGCAAGAATGCCGGGAAATGCTCTGCCCCCTTCAATGCATTGTATTGGGCTATACATGATGTCAATACATCTCTTTATTGGGAATGCCAACTTTCTCCACCAGGCGAGGTGATATCTGCCAGGTTTTGTTACTGTAAAGCTACTATTTTTCCCTCTGTATTAAAAAATATCATGTCAGGAGGGACACCCAGCTGGCTCAGTCCAAGGAGCATGTGACTCTTGATCTCTGGGTCATAAGTTCAAGCCCTATGTTGGGTGTAAAGATTATTTAGATAAATAAAGCTTTAAAAAATATATCATGTATAGAAGTACTTTGAGGCTATATAAATATCCCAGTTTTTATCATACTTCGGCTCACTCATTTTAGCATCAATTGATGATCCTGGCTTGAAAACAATTACTGTTGATGTTGCCAAAAACTGATTCCCTATATATTTACTTCTATACTGGAGAATGGAATTCTACTCCAAGAAAGATCCTTCTTCCTCTCCTTTTCATTTACATATTGAATTATTCATTTATGCTAGTATGGACTCCTAAAATACTAACCTCATTTTTCAGGTGAAAAAACTGAGGCCAGAGGCACTTGGGTGACTCAGTCCTGAGGTGTCTGACCTTGGCTCAGGTCATGATCCCAGGGTCCTGGGATCGAGCCCCACATCGGGCTCCCTGCTCGGCCGGAAGCCTGCTTCTCCCTCTCTCACTCCCCCTGTTTGTGTTCCCTCTCCAGCTGTGTTTCTCTCTGTCAAATAAATAAATAAAATCTTTTTTAAAAAAGAAGAAAGAAAGAGAGAGAGAGAAAGAAAGAAAGAAAGAAAGAAAGAAAGAAAGAAAGAAAGAAAACTGAGGCCAAGAGCTAGTAAATAGAGTGTGCAGGGCCAGAAAGCTAGAATGAGAAGGAACCCAAATGTAGTCTTGGCCTGCCTGAGTCCTTAACTGTACCTCCTTCTCCCAGACCAGGTGAATCTAGTAACTCCACAGGGTTACCTCTTTGCTTTAGTTGCAGAAAGTTTACATTTAAAACCACCTGTCACGGGGCATCTGGTTGGCTCCGTCATTTGAGCATCTGATCTTGTTTTCGGCTCAGGTCATGATCTCAGGGTCATAGGATCGAACCCCACGTCAAACCCTGCATAGGTCCCAGAGCTCAGTGGGGAGTCTGCTTGGGATTCTCTCTCCCCCTCCCCCCACTCGCACCCTCTCTTTCTCTAAAATAAATACGTAAATCTTAAAAAATAAAATAAAATAAAACCTCCTATAGTGATATTGCTAATTCTTACAACATGCAACTTTGCCTCTGATAACCTCTCATTATCGTACCCTCTCTCTTCTCTTGCTCTCGTGTCTTTATCTGTGTTTTCTTGTATTAACTAAGTATACATATTTGTAAATCACCTTAAATCCCTCTTTGGAAGAACATTAGTAATAAATAAAAACATCTCTGAGACTAAAACAGAGTGGGTTTTTTATTGTTTGAAAAAAACCCAACTAATTTGATTGCCAGAAGATTGTTTCTGGACAATCATGTCTCCTGAGTGGTCCGTGAGTGTCCACATCACAGGCTAGTAGAGGAGTAACTGACAGCCGGGTACCAAGTGCTGAGTCCCCAAAGCAGATGTGCGGAGGGACCACTCTGAATGATGCTCTCTGCATCTTTAAGACAGAACCCCAAATGGCTTATTCTAGGGCATTGTTTGAAGATTAAAGGGGCAGAGGGTACAAGCTGTGAGCTCTCTGAGAATGCAATTCCTCAGGCAGAGGCTTCCAGAAGATGAAATACGAATCAAAGGGGCAAATTCAGGACACACCATGTCACTCAGAAGATGCAGATGGTGGACCTCTGTGCTGGACTTCACAGGGTCGATTCTCCCTACTTCTGGAAGCGTGTCTAATGTTCCTTTGGAAATGCAGCTCTCCTCCACTCTCAGCTGCGTGGTTAGGGTAAGCTGAATTCACCCACAGGTTAAGAGGCTTAAGCCTAATAAGCCTGACCACCTGAGGTCAGAACGACCGGTGCAGGTGTGCCCAGGTAACAGACTCAGAGCCAGAGAGGTGACAACCAGAGGGGCCCGGTAAGAGAGACAAGCTTGTCTGCTTTATGGAGGTTTACGGAAGAGATGCAGAGAGCCTGTGGTGGTGGGGTTACAGGGTCTGGGGTCAGGAGCCACGGCAGCCGTCTCGTGATCTTGTGATAGAGTTTGCCTGAGAAGGGAGCTAAAGCAGAGAGCTGGAGCTGAGAGAGGGAAATATGGTCTGAGCTGTGTCTCTGACTCCATCAGAAGCCAGATTACTTCCTGACTGTGACAAGAGCCAGTGAGCTGCCATTCTTTTATTAAAATGCTTTGGGGCACCTGGGTGACTCAGTGGGCTAAAGCCTCTGCCTTTGGCTCAGGTCATGACCTCAAGGTCCTGGGATGGAGGCCCGCATTGGGCTCTCTGCTCAGCAGGGAGCCTGCTTCCTCCTCTTTCTCTCTGCCTGCCTCTCTGCCTACCTGTGATCTCTCTCTGTGTCAAATAAATAAATAAAATCTTAAAAAAAAAATAAAAATAAAAAATAAAATGCTTTGGATAGCGTTTTCTATCATTTGCAAGTGATAGAATCATAAACGATAAAACTAACTGGACTGCAAGTCGCATTTAGTTCCAGAATCACTGGGGAGTTTTTTAGACACACTGATGCCCAGGGGTTAAGAGTATTTAATAGACATCCCCAAAGATTCCTAGGTGCACCCAAGCCTGGGAGTCACAACTCTCCAATCATGCACATTAGGACAGGCTGCTGAGGCCCTCTGTGTGTCCCTTCTGCGTCCTTCCCTCAGGCCCTCTGGTGCCAGGTGAGAGACCCCCAAAGAGGAGCCCTGGACCCTGCACCTGAGCTTCAGTGCTCTCTACTTCTATGTGAAATTGCTTGCGTTTTCCTAGTATGTGGCAAATCTGCCTGTTTGATGTTAATGAGTATGTGAACCCAACAAAAACATAAAAGATGAGATCTTCCAAAGAAAGAAAATAGAAAATAAAGTGCTATCCAAAATGGGATGGGCTTGAAATCCGCCTTGAACCTCACCAGTGTCTTCTCTGTCTTCCCAATGGGGCCCCTTTCATCCAGCTGAAGAAATCAAGATAAAATGCCATCCTGGTGAAAATCCTGCAAAACCCACCCAATCTGATTTTTCCGGACAAGACAATGAGGACTTTGGCTAAGCGAAGAGGGTGAAGCTCCCCCTTAAACCCCTCCCACCCCGTTAGAGCTCCTGTAGACAGGTGACACAAATTTCTCACACGTCAGTGATGATCGCATCCTCATTTTCAAGTAGCCCCTCACGTCCTGGTGCAAACCTTAGCCATCCCCTAATAACCCACTTCAGGAAATGGGTGTTCTGATCTGATATTATTAAATGGAAAGTGGCCGCTTTCTAATCTAGAGAGAGGCAGGGGCATTTGTAACAGCTAGAATCAAAGGCCTGGTGTCTTCTGTTCCTAATTATCAATAGTGTTTTATAATCTTATTAATATTGATACACAGTATACTGAAGATCTGTTAAGGCATAATGTATGTGGAAGATAATTAACAAGATCCGAGGCAGATCAATCGCCTATTTGACAGCCGACGGTGTGTGGCTTATAAATTATACATATTCTAGGTATTGCTCAAAATGTTTAAAGTTTCAATCCAATCCAGCGCTGGGGGAAGGCATGAACCTAAAGGTACCGTCCCCAGCCTATTGGAGCCTCCTCTGCGCATGAAGAACTCACTCTTACTTAAAAATCAAAGGGTCCCATTAACTGCCAAGATCTACACACAGCATAAAAATATGCCATCTCCTTGTAAAGTGCAGAAAACAAAAGGTAAAATCTTGTAAGGAAAGAGATGATTAATAAAAGGAAGGTAATTGGGCTTCAGATTTCTGAAAGAAGGCAGCAGTTGGATGTTTCAAATGGCAGAGCTAACCTTTCCCACTGGTGCTAGCCTGTAAGAGGGCGAGACATTTGTTTGCAGCAAATACAATGAATGATCCCAGTTGATATGCACGTTTGGGAAAATTCAAGAGCTTAAAATCTCCTGGCCAAGTATTGTGTATGTGTATACGTGTGTGTGTGTGTGTGTGTGTGTGTGTGTGCCCATGTGTGTCCCTCTGTGTGCGTGCGTCCATGTGCACACATGTATTAGGAGGGCACTGGGCATTACTGTATCTCTCAGACAAAATCCCTTCAGGGACAACCCCACCCTCGTTCTGTAATAATCTCCTTCATTCTATTCTGATGGGGCTGACCCTGTCCTTGCCCCTGAGGTGAAACACATGATCCAACTGGCCAATCAGAGCCCTTCTCAGGATTTATTTTTCAGAACCTTTCCAAAAGGCAGTGCAGTTTCCCACTGGGGTGTTAAGCAGAAGGGCCTTGTACTGCTGGCGGTCTGCCACTTTGCAACAAGGTGGAAAGAGCCTGCCTGAGAAGAAGCAACTCACAGGAAAGCACAATGAAGGCAATGGCATCCTGTTGATATCCCCCAGCCCCTGGATCCAGCTATGCCTGAAGTTCACACTTGGGCTCCCAATGAGCAAGCTGATCATTAATTCCCTTTTCCATTTCAGGCAATACAAATTGGGTTAACTGAAGAAATTCTAGTTAGCACTTAAATGAAGACATTACCCTAACACAGGAAATTAGGGAAGGATAATTGGCCCCTCTTTTTTTCCTCTGCATTGTGCTGATGAGAATGCTACATTCAGAAGATATTATGATCAGAAGTTGGAAATAAATATGAACTGCAAAAACAAGCAAGCTAGGATGCAAGAGCTTTATCAAAACGAAGGGGCTGGGACAAAAAAACATTGATCTGAGGCTGAGCCTTGCAAAATCTCCTAGAGGCTGTCAATTTTAACTGGGAGACTCTAGCACTCTATAGCAGACCTTGCAGCCCCCATCAGAAGAGAGCCAGGGTCCCAGAGAGTCCCCAAATGAGGCAATATCCTGACCTGTGCTGGGGAAGTTACTGCTCCAAAAGGATAACTCCAGAAGCCTGGCATTGGTAATGGGTCATTGTGAGGATGTGAAGTAAGGTTGAGGTACCCCACGCATCGTGATGTTAGGTTCAGAAGATGATGACTGTGATGATACCGTGAAGCCTCATCTTCTTTGCTGGCCAGTTCGAAGAGCAATGTTAAGCTCGAAGTCACTGACAGAGGGGGTTAGAAGAGCTACAAGACTTTACAGCGCCCTGGCATGAATTAGAAAAAGGCACCTGCTCTACTTCTTTCTGAACTAAAAAAAAGATGTCTCCTCTAGACAGAATAATCTGCAACAGAGCACAAGGCTCGGAATAAGAAGCTCAAGCAGGATTCCAGGACCTGCTTAGCCCATAAGCTGGTGTCTTGTGCAGTATGCAAACTGAACAACTGTATGTGGCCACACCCAGATAAGACTCCCCCGATTGGCCTCTCCTAACTGCCTCTGACCCACTGGCTACTCCTCCTGCCCTCTAGAAAATATCCTGTCCTACAGTACATGTGTCTGTGGTCCTCTGAATGTTCAGGATGATGAAGCTGTTCTCTGGTGCATCCATGCGCGTCTGCCTCTCCTGCTGAGGCTAACGCCTGCCATGAGGCTACCCAGTTTGTACACAAATCTGTTTGTGCCGCTACATTGCAACAACCCCGTTTAGTTAAAAAGTATGGAAATCAGTGAGATAGAAGTAAGAAAAGAGAGCATTGTGGTTTCTATGAAAACTAAATGAATGCTTTGGAAAGATAAAGACAAATTGCTAAAAAAAAAAAAAGTCTTAAAATTAAGGAATCTTTTAGGGGTGGTAGAAATGCATTATATCTTGATGGTGGTTTCACAGGTGTAGAAAACTATTCAACTGTTAAAACTCATTGAACTGTGCATTGTAACCAGAGGTCATTTATTCATGTAAAGTATCCCTCCATAAAATTGAGAGGAAACATAGTAAGTTCATGTGAGACAATATACAAGATTGGGGAAAATAAAGCATAAAAATCCTCAAGGAGTCTTGCATTCTGATTGTTCTGCAAGTGTCTTTAAGATTTCATTTCAAGGGGCGCCTGGGTGGCTCAGTTGGTTAAGCAACTGCCTTCAGCTTAGGTCATGATCCCGGAGACCTGGGATCGAGCCCCACATTGGGCTCCCTGCCTGGAGGGAAGCCTGCTTCTCCATCTCTCACTCCTCCTGCTTGTGTTCCCTCTCTCTCTGTGTTTCTCTCTGTCAAATAAATGAATAAAATATTAAAAAAAAAGATTTCATTTCAAAAAAACCACAACTGGAAATTAGAAATGCCATGCAGCTGGCTTGGGCAGGAAAGAAAAGCTAGAACTGGAAAGAACACATCTCTATCCCCACAAAACCTTGGTCCTACATAAAAAGATTGGCAAAGAAAATGGACATTTATTGTGTTTGAAGTTTAAAAGGTGTTTAGTGCATATTTGCTTGTGTTGTTTTATAAAGAGACTCGTTTTAGTTGATTTGTTTTGGTGATTCACTGCTGCCTTCTGCTTGGATCCCAGCACAGAGCCAGGCTCCCATCGTAGGCTCTGTCACCATGAAAAATCCCTGAAATCATCCTCATAGTGTGCACAGATGACTTGTATCAATAAACCCAGCACAATCTGCTTCCCCTCCTTTCCTCCTGCAGGAAGAGACTGCTGTCTCCTCAGACACAGGGAAGGGCTGGGTTGCACAGCATGCCGGCCCTATTGTCAGTGTGGTGGGGTGCTCACACTAGGGGCGGCCTCCGACCCAGGGAGCATGGGCTCACACAGCAGAAGGCAATCCGTGACGCCATTTACATTGCACACACTTTCTGTCACTCTCTATGTTGTCGCTGAGTTCTTATAACCCAAGCGTGTGTAATGGGAATCCACAACTCGTCTACTTATACAGCAGTTCATTCCTGATTATTGCCCCCAATTCCTGAGCCATGTGGTGGAATGATGGGCTCTCCCACTTGGAGTCACGGAGCATGAACAATGAGAGTATCTTCCCAAATCTCTCTCTCCCTTCTATAGAATTACACTATCCCGTCTGTGGTTTTCCAGGGAGCAAGAGAACACATTACTTCTCTGCCCCTTAAGGTTGGGCTGAACTCTTGATTTAGCGAATGCAGATATGGCATCAACAGGACTAAATACATATGTGCATCTGGCTTGTCATCTTTTGTCTCTGCCATATGCCATGAATAGGTCATGTCCTAAGAAGCCACTGGTCCAAGGAGGGTAAGAGACACAGAGCAAACCTAGACCTAACCAGTGCCTGGGGCCAAGCCCACCCAGTCAACCCACAGCCTGAAGCGAGCTACTTTGGCCAGCACATAGAACCATGAGCTAGAAACATACGTATTGGTTGTTGTAAGCTACTGAGACTTAGGAACCATTTGTTACGCAGCCTTGTTGAGTAAGACCTGACTGACACAGAATGCAGGATGTTAAAGAGCTGCCAGGACAACCCACTGACTTTACAGATGAAATTATTTCTAACTCTGTGATACTAGGCTGGGCAGTTTGGGGTCTGATTTTTCATCTGTAAATGAAAATCTAGTACCTGTCTCACCCAGCTCTTGGGGATGAGATAAGGACATATGATAGCTGTGAGAAACTTTGCCCAGTGGCATAATCACAGTGACAGTGCTGTGATCTGAAAACTGTTGCTAGCTCCCCATTGCCCGCGGAACACAGGCAACCTTGCTCATCATGCCTCGCACGCCCGCTGTGCATGCTCCCATCTGCCATAACCACATGACTTCTCACAATATCCACACATCGCATTGCCACCACTTGAATTGTTTGCTCCTCCCCGAACCATCTCTGATCTTTCTTCTGTCTGTGTCTTTCTCCTCTGGATTTTTCCCTTAGAATGCCTCTTTTCTTGTCATCTCACCCTTTGGAAATCTTCACGGTGTAATTCAAATATCACATCTTCCAAAGGGCTTCCCCCATCCCAGTAGCTAAAACTAAGTCCTATTTCCTTTTGGACACTTACCATATTTTACTTGTATTCTGAGCACTGGGCCCAAGTCCATCACACACACTAAGTGAGAACCAGCTCTCTGAGCACAAGAATCAGTTTTGTTTATTTTCATCTCCCATGGACCCCCGCCTAGAATGATCTCTGAGTTTACTGATCCTGAAATAAAGGCGTCTTCCCCGGCTCCGGGAAGTGAAGTCACCCTGGCACTCTCTGGTGTATATTCCTGCCGTGGTCTGGTGTGCCGCACAGTCGAGAAAGACTGGCGCTGACCGCCGTGAATCGTGACCCAAATAGCAGCCGTTACTGTGGTGGGGGCCCAGACTAAGCACTCTGTCTACATTGTCCTATTTAAATCTCCCAACGACCCTCTCAGAGATGTGTTTAGTTAAACTAAGAGAACCTGCAGAGATTGCTGTGTATTATCTTGCTGCTCCCGGGCACGCAGCTAGACCACATTTCCCAGATTTCCCGGCAGTTGGGTGTAACCATGTGACTGAATTCTGCCCAGTAGAATACAAGAGAGGGTAGCAGGTACAGTTCTGGCCATTTTTTTTTTAAAGATTTTATTTATTTATTTGACACACAGAGATCACAAGTAGGCAGAGAGGCAGGCAGAGAGAGGAGGAAGCAGGCTCCCCGCCGAGCAGAGAGCCTGATGCGGGCCTCGATCCCAGGACCTTGTGATCATGACCTGAGCCGAAGGCAGAGGCTTAACCCACTGAGCCACCCAGGCGCCCCGGTTCTGGCCATTTTAAGAAAAACGTCCCCTGCAATGCTGTCTTTTCTTCTCTCTTTTTTTTAAATTTTAGTTTTTTTTATTTTTTTTTTAAGATTTCACCCATCCATTTGATAGAGAGAGAGAGAGAAAGAGAGAGAAGGAATACAAGCAGGGGGAGTAGGAGAAGGAGAAGGAGAAGCCGGCTTGCCGCCCAGCAGCAAGCCCCATGCAGGGCTAGATCCCAGGACCCTGGGATCACTACCAGAGTGGAAGGCAGATGCCTAACGACTGAGCCACCCCACGCCCCTCTGTCTTCTGGTCTCACAAGTGACTCAGAGGGTCCAGCCTTAAGGCCTCGAGGATGGTAGAGCCATAAAATGAAAAGAGCTTGGCTTAGTGAAGCAGGCTGTGAGGAAAGACGGCCTGCCAAGTATTCCTGCTCTGGTCTCAAGTAAATTTCTATTTTGTTAAAGCCACTGGGATTTTACTTACTTGAGGCTGCTATGTACGGAGACTGAGGTTCAGGTTGACTGGCTTTAGGCAAGTTGGAATTAGGATTTCAACTCAAACCTAGCTATCTCATCTACTACTGTGATTCTAACTACTATGCATATTGTCTTCCACCTAAAAAAAAAAAAAAAAAAAAAAAAAAAAAAAAAAAAAAAAAAAAAAAAGCAGCAAACCAATGAAAACAAACCTCCTAATGAAGCAAAATTAGGGTTTTCTAAACCATGACTTCCTGCAGCTCAGAAATGTTCACAGCAGAGTTCCCTGGGGTGGCTTGGTGAAAATACTGAGTTGTTGCCTACTTTAAGGCAAGAGGGAAGCAGAAGGGAAATATGACATGTACTGAGTGCCCACACATGCTTGGCACTTTACACACATGTCATCTCATTTACCCTTCACAGTAACATCCGGGGAAGGTGTTATTACCCAGAGGCTCAGAGAAGCTAAGTGACTTACCCTACGTTCCCTGGCTAATGAGCAGCAACCCTGGGGTTCAAACCCGGGATTCCAAATCTAGTGGCTACTCTTCCCATTACTGCTCGAAGGAGGATATCATTTCAGGGTTCATTTCATTCATTTATTCATTCATTCACCCATCCAATATTTGTTGGGTGCCTACTGTGGACCTAGTAGCAGGGTGCTAGTCTCAAGACCAGGGTGATCACAAGAAGGATGCCTAAGGCACTAAGTTGAAGGAGGCCCTCATTCTCAGGGGCTCCCCCTGCACTCCCTGTATGCCTCCTTAAATTTTATGCCTTAGGCACTGGTTCACCTCACCCTAGCCCTAGATCTGATAGGGCAAAACCAGACACGGATTCTGCCCTCAGCGAGTTTATATCTTACAGTAGAAGACAGACAAGCTATGGACATTCCAGCTGCTGTTGCAAATCATCCCAGCCACACTGCCGTAGTCTGATAAAACCACACCATTTCATCATGCTCCTGGAGTCTGCGGTCAAGCATCCGGCAGGCGCAGAAGGCATAGTCTGTCCCCTCTCCACACTGGTTGGGATTTGGCTGGAAGCCTAGGCCAGGATGAAGAGAATGGATCTGGGGCTTCGTTGTTCACACATCTGGCATCGTGCTGTGATGACTGGAGTTCTGGACAACCTGGGACTGTGCCGACCAGAGCACCGTCTGTGGTGTCCCTGTGTGGCCTGGGTTTCTGGGCAAAGCAGTCACTATCTGCCCAGATCCACGAGGGAGAAACAATGGAAGGAGGATCAAAATATTGGTGGCCATTTTTAAAACCATCACAAAAATTGGCAAGAATGAATGATTCTTCTATAGAAGAGAGGAGCAGAAAGGCAACCCACTGAATGGGAGAAAATAGTTGCCAACTATGTATCTGATAAGAGATCAATATCCAAAATATATAAAGAACTCCTAGAAGTCAATAGCAAAAAATCTAATCCAATAAAGAAGTCCTAGAAGTCAATAGCAAAAAATCCAAAGATTTAAAAATGGGCAGAGGATCTGAATAGATATTTTCCCAAAAAAGACACAAATAGCCAACAGGCACATGAAAAAGTGCTCAACATCACTAGTCATCAGGGACGTGCAAATCAAAACCACAATGCAATATCACCTTACTCCTATTAGAATGACCTAGTATCAATAAGTCAAGAAATAACAAGTGTTGGCGAGGATGTGGAGAAAAGGGAGCCCTCCTACGCTGTTGGTGCTCATGTAAACTGGTGCAGCCGCTCTGGAGAACTGTATAGAGAACCCTCAAAAAGTTTAAAAATAGGGCGCCTGGGTGGCTCAGTGGGTTAAAGCCTCTGCCTTTGGCTCAGGTCATGATCTCCGGGTCCTGGGATCTAGACCCCCGTCGGCCTCTCTGCTCAGCGGGAAGCCTGCATCCTCCTCTCTCTCTACCTGCCTCTCTGCCTACTTGTGATCTCTCTCTGTCAAATAAATAAATAAAATCTTAAAAAAAAAGTTTAAAAATAGAAATACCATATAATCCAACAATTCCACTTCTGGGTATTTATCTGAAGAAAATGAAAACACTAACTCAAAAAGATATCTGCACCCCCATGCCCAATGCAACATTATTTACAATAATCAAGATATGGAGGGCGCCTGGGTGGCTCAGTGGGTTAAAGCCTCTGCCTTCGACTCAGGTCATGATCTCAGGGTCCTGGGATCAAGGCCCGCATCGGGCTCTCTGTTCAGCAGGGAGCCTGTTTCCTCTGCTCTCTATCTGCCTGCCTCTCTGCCTACTTGTGATCTCTCTCTCTGTCAAATAAATAAATAAAATCTTAAAAAAAAAAAAAAAAAGAGTAGGGCGCCTGGGTGGCTCAGTTGGTTAAGCGACTGCTTTTGGCTCCGGTCATGATCCTGGAGACCCGGGATCGAGCCCCACATCAGGCTTCCTGCTCAGTGGGAAGCCTGCTTCTCCCTCTCTCACTACCCCTGCTTGTGTTCCCTCTCTCGCTGTGTTTCTCTCTGCCAAATAAATGAATAAAAGCTTAAAAAAAAATAGATATGGAAACAACAACCATTAGTGAATGAATGGATAGAGAAAATGTGAACTCTATATATATGTGTGTGTGTGTGTGTGTGTGTGTGTGTGTATATAAAATGGGATACCATTCAGCCATAAAAAAAAAAAGAATGAAATCTTACCATTTGCAATAACATGGATAGACCCTGAAAGCATTGTGCTGAGTGAAAGAAATCAAACAGAGAAAGACAAATGCTGTATGATCTCACTTATATGTGAAATTTAAATAAATAAATAAATAAATAAATAAATAAGTAAATAAATAAAAATAAGACAACACCGAGCTCCTAGATACCGAGGAAAGATAGGTAGTTGACAGAAGGGGAAGGGTGTTGGGTGGGGGAAGTGAAAGAGGTGAAAGGGTCAAAAGATACGAACTTCCAGTTTTAAAACAAAGAAGTCATAGGGATGGCATGTACAGTAGAGCAATACCATATCATACATTTTGAGAGTTGCCAAGAGAGTATACCTTAAAAGGCCTCATCACAAGAAAAAAAATTCTGTAATTCTGTGTGGTGACCCATAACTAGACTATCGTGATCATTTCACAGTATGTGTAATATCAAATCTTTATGGTATACACCTGAAACTAACATAATGCATGTTAATTATACCTCTCTATATTTTGCAAATGCATATCTTTTATACATATATAAAATTTTAAAAACAGAAGTTAAAATATCGAGGAATTAATTCAGAACTCTCAGGACATACAGGGAGCTAATTACAGCCTCTCTTCAGAGCGCATGGTAACAAGCTATACATTTTATTTTGACCCTTCTTTTCAAGGGCTTGGCTTGCACTCACAGAAGAAAGAGCAAAATAAAAGATCATCCAATCCTTCAGTTGCAATAACCACCATATTCCCCAAAAGGGATTAAAAATATATAGATTCAAGAGAAGGAGAGGCAGGTGGAGAGAAAGGAACACTATTCTATGAACACCGGTAACAGATGATTCATCGCGGGGAATGAATTGGTAACAGCAAAGGTGCCTCATTCAGCAGTTCATTTATTCAACTGAGTCAGCATGGACTGAGTCCTTACAAGGCACCGGGCACTCAGCTGGTCGCTGGGGAGGGACAGCTCTGCCTGGGACAAGAGCGAGGGCAGCCCCTGCTTTTGTGTGGCGCCTTCTCTTGCCCTCCAGGCGAGGCTGGCCCATCACGGGGAACAGGTCCAACTGCACGTGTGCTGCTGTGTCCTGAGTCCCTCCCATGTGTCTGCCCGGGGGGAACAAGCTGAGCGAGACACAAAAGGTGCGCTCCTAGGAAGAGCTCATCCTGGGGGCTGTCACCATCTCCAGCACCTCGTTATTATCAGGAAGACATTGCAATCAATGCCATCTTGACGCCCTTAACAAGCCTGGGCATCTGTAAAGGGCTTATGGGTTCCGGAGCTCTCCCACACTCTTTCCCTCACCTCAGAACCTACAGGCAGGAGACCAAGCATCCCCCTCAACTCCCATTTTGCAGATGAGAAAACTGAGCTCGGCGAGGCTAAACCCAGGGCATGGTCCCAATAAGACAGCTAATGATGGCGGCTCCACGTTGGCCGGTTGCCCAAAGTGTTTCCCAAATTCTCAAGTCCCTTTTCTCCCAAACCCTTGTCTTTTCCCTGTCTTCCCTCTACCTCCATTTGCCTTCAGTACCAACCACTTAGAAATAAATGCATAAAGGAATCACACAGGCTCATTGCAAAACACGTGTGATGCCTTCCCAACACACTAGGGCTGAGATAGACCTGCCATCCACCCCACCTTAGGGATGAGGAAACCAGGCTTAGGGCGACTTTCTCAAGGTCACCCAGAGAGGAAGGAAGCTGTGAGAGGAAACTCAAGTCTCCATCTGTCTGATGGGAGGCCAGCTTGGGCACCGGGGAACAGCCTGGCTCTCCTGTACTCCCCAGCTCCTTAGGGAGAGGAGTGGGACCTCTTATCCCCGAAGTGCTGGACTAAGGTGGGTGCTCAACGTCCCAGACTAGGGTGCCCAGCCTTGCCAGAATGGGCTGAATATTCACTGTCCTAGGCAGCTTGGGGGAAAGGACCTCACTGTTGCCATCAGTTATGCAGGGTCCTAGGCTAGACCCCATACCCCGCTCTCAGCAAATGAAGGGAAGAGAAGCCGTAGGAAGGAGAAACAGTAGCCTTTCCCTCCTCGCAGCTCCTCGCGGGCTGGCCAGCTAGCCCGACATTCCATTCATTTCAGGCCTCCTTAGGGCTCAGATTTACACAGATGTAAATCAGGTCATTAGCACCTCAAGGTTTGGCAAGGAGGTGTGGCCAAAAGGGAATTTGAGGACGGGATTTAAGGGGAGTGGGGGTAGGGAACAAACTTTGAGCCCAACTTAATGTTTAACCTCCCTGACAATGGGGTGGCAAGCCTTCCCCACCCTTCTCCAGGCAGCTCCTTGGGCAAAGAAGTCGATAAATACCCTAAATACCCGTAGATAACAGATGGAGCTGGGTGGGAGAAAACAGATTGCTAAATTATACATCAAATGCAAGAGGAGTTGGCCTGGGCCAATAGGAAGCAACTTCTGCAGAGAAAGGCTTTCCCGAGCTCCCACCTCTCTCCCCAGCCCACGTCGCCTTTCCTTTGTCTGGGAAGAGAAGTTCCTGAATGCCTCTTAACACAGTGTTAAATGGTACTTGGGGGTGGGAGGGAGGCCGGGAAGGGAAGACAATTCCAGGGGAGAAGAAGGGAGGGAGGGAGGGAGAAAGACTGAGAGAGAGGGAGAGAGACCCATTTCTGATAAGTAAGTAACAACAAAAAATGGCTCCCTCCAAAAAACAAGGGTGAGGGCAGGCCGAAATGTCAACTTCCCTTATTTAGAAAGTCAAAAGTTTAACTGGGCGCCAGGGTGCTGATGGCAAGACCAGTCCCGTCTGAGTCTTGCTGGTCATGCAATGGCTCTCACCCCAGCTGTGGCCATCTCCTCCACGGGAACACGGTGGTGTCTGGTGACAGTGGGTGGAGGCCTTGAGCCTTCCCTCTGGAGGCCCAGGGCCGAGAGCCGGACTCTAGGGTCTCTCATCTCAGAGGCTGAGGACCTCCCCCACCTCCCCACACGGACTTCGCAAAACCACCAAGAGCTGGTTTAAGTCAAGATATCAGAAGCATCAGTTTTAGAATCAAATCTGACTTGGTCATCACCTGCTGTGTGACTTGACAGGAGTTACTCAACCTCTCTGAGCCAATTAGCTATAGAATGTAATCAACAAAAGTGCTTTCGCAGTGTGGATGCCAAGATTAGACACCGTCAAAGGTCAGCAAAGTACGGCCTAGGGGCCAAATTAGCTGCCTCTTGTTTTGTTTTGTTTTGTTTTAATGAAGTTTTATTGAAACAAAGTCATGCCTGCTTATTACTTATTGTCGATTGCTATTTTCATGCTACAAGGGCAGAATTGAGTAGTTGCAGCAGAGACGATGTGGCCCCCCAAAGCCTAAAATATTTACTCTCTAGTTCTTTGCAGAAAATGTTGCTAATCCCTGGGACACGTAGAAGCCCAGCGTGGAGCTTCATAAAAGTTCAGCATGTGGCAGAGTCGGTGGTGAATTTCATCATTCTCATCCCAGGGCGTGTTGGCTTTCCTTTTCAGAAGTGTGGGTCTTGCTTCTCTTGCTTTTATCCTTCCTCATGGCCCTTGCTCTCCTCACATTCTAAGTGCTGGCGCAGGGCCATTCCTTATGCTGCGGAGCACACAGTAGGTCCCAATGACAGCACCTCACACCCCCATCAGGACCCAAAGAGCCTCAGCCCTTGGAGGCCTACAAGTCACTTGACAGATGGCAACCTGGGCCCAGGAAGAAGAAACCGCAGACCCAAGTAAGAGCAGAGCGGCCCCCCAAAGCAGACCTATGGACTCAGAATTGGCATGGCTGAGCTCCTCTTGGGAGCCAGGGATGAGGGGCAATGCAGAGAGAAGAAAATGGCCGCACAGTTGTGGACTGACCACTGGAACACAGTAGGCTGAGCCACCTTGACTGTGGAAGACAGTGCAAGACCTCTCCCCACCGAGGAGCAGGAAAGTCAGTGCCAACCCATACATCTCACTCCCGCCACCAGCACCAAGTGCACAAATTCAGCCATCCTTATGATGTCAGCCATCCTTATGACGTCAACTAAAGTGATGTGCCGGATTTGGCCAACCGAGAGAGACCTTCCAGGTAAACATGGCGGACTGTTAATCCTATATGTACCGTCTACACCGCATGACTCATTCTCTCTGAGTAGCAATAAGGACTTAAAAGTAGCTTGGCCAGCCCAGCCCACAAATACCTCCAGCCTACTCTCCTCACCACTTGGCCTCCTGCTGGCCTTTCCCTGTAGGCCCTGCCTGGAGGAACTCAGCCCAGGTAGAAAGCCTTCAGCTGGGGGCCCTACAGGTGGTGTGTACTCAAGTGAGCAAGGCCCCTACACCTGTCCAGTCGTGCCAGCCAGGTGTCCCAAGTCCCTGCACCATAAACACTGGCCCTTAGCCCTGGGGATTGAACCTCTACCATGACCTACACATTATGTTGTGCTCTTAATAGGCACTAGTACAGTGGTTCTCAAAGTCCCAGGGACTCTTTCAGGGGATCTGTGAAGTCAAAACTACTGCCTAATAGCTCCACGATTTTACTAAAATAGTAATTATTTACTTTTTAAAAAAATTCTCATTCTGTCTTAAGTAGACAAGAGAAATTTTCTCGAATTTTCGAAAGTGCGGTCTTTGGGGTTGTCAAAAACAAGACAATAGGCCCCAAACGAAGTCACATATGCTAAGCCCTGCATCAACCCAAGATTTGATTTAACTACAGTCCTGGCCTCTCCCCCAGAAATGGAATCTTAAATGAGTTGATCAAGCATAACCTGGTCATTGGGATACCTGGGTGATTCAGTTGGTTAAGCATCGGACTCTTGACTTCGGCTCAGGGTCATGAGATGGAGCCCTATGTTGGGCTCTTCACTCAGCAGAGAGTCGCTTAAGATTCTCCCTCTCCCTCTGCCCTACCCACTGCTCCCCTTTCTCTCTCGAAAAATAAATACATCTTTAAAAAAAAAAGTGGGCATGTGGGTGGCTCAGTTGTTTAAGCAACTGCCTTTGGCTCAGGTCATGATCCTAGAGTCCCAGGATCGAGTCCCACATCGGGCTACCTGCTCCATGGGCAGTCGGCTTCTCTCTCCCTCTGACCTCCCCTCTCATGCTCTCTCTCACTCTCTCTCTCTCTCAAATAAATAAAATAAAATCTTTTAAAAAAAAAGAAGAAGAAGAAAGAATAACCTGGTTAGCACTAGTGAGTAATCTGCCTGATAGATAGACCCCTGCCCATCCCATAAAGGAAGGCGACTTTGCCACAACCAATCCACTTTTTACTGGTATAACTTCCTGTTCCCACTCCCTCTGCCTATAAACGTCTCTTTCACCTTTTATAGCTCCTTGGAACATTCCATCTGCTAAATGAGATACCGCCCTATTTATGAATTGTTGAATAAAGCCAATAAGATCTTCAAAATTTACTTGTTGAGTTCTGTCTTTCAACACTGTGCTCAATAAATTTTCGTGTGCAAAGGGAACCTGAGCTCAGGATACTCGTAAACCACTAGATGATTCCTATCTTCTTGTCTGGGCCTCACAACCATCCTGTGAGGTAACTACTGTCATCTCTGGTTTGCAGAGAACTGGGACTCAAAGACAAAAAGTGACTTGACCCAGGTCACAAGGTTAAGAAGCAACTGGGACAGGAAGCTGGCTCTGTCTCTAGCCAAGGACAAACTCTTCCTGCCTCTGGCTGTCATAAGAGGACACCACTGTGGGGGGACAAACACCATGGCTTGGGCGTGCCTGAAGTGATTTATATGACCAGCTCCTTCAAACGGAACAAGGGCACTGGTGCCTCAGGTGACCCCAGAGATCCCTCCCAACTAGGCTCTCCAGGCCCAGAGCTCATGATGCCAACCTGTGAGGACAGGTGAGGGCGGATGGCAGAGGGGCCGGCCAGGGTGGGGTAAGGACATCGTGGGATCCGCCATATCTGTGCATTGCCTTCCCTAAGATTTCAACTTTCCCTATTTTTATTTGGACACAGAGTCCAGTCAGATTTCAATCTTGTGGCTTTGACAAGAAGAAATTACTTTTTTAAAAAATCAAAACAAAAAAAACCTTTTCATCATCAAAAGTTTGGCCCAGCCTTCCCTTCCCTGCACTGCCTTGCTCCTCATGGCCGTCCCTGGGACTGGGCTTTGTTTGTGGTGTGAAGGAGGGAAGAGAGCACCTGCTTGTCTCTTAAACAAACAGCACCATTTAAAATAGGTCCCAGCACCAGCTCCGGCATGGCTAGGGAGCCCTGAGAAACACAATCCCTGACTTCTGTTGGGTTTTTGTGTGTGTTTTTCATGTTGTTTTGTTTTGGATATTTTGTTATTCTGTGTGCTTCAAAAGAGGCTTGGGTGGTCGTGGGAAGGCCTGTATTCTTAGCTTATTCCCCTCCCAGGAGGCTTTTGTGCACTTGCTTCTTGTGTTGGTCTTATTGTTCTTGCCCAGAGATTTGGGCTGTAAAATAAAGAGATTGGATTGTTAAAAGGAAACCAATGTGGCCAGAACGAAGGTGCCCTGAGCGGCTCGATTATACCTGCAAAGAGCTATCGTGGCAGCCCTCGGGACCTGTGCCCTCTCTGTCATGTAGTGAACCAAGTTCAGTCAGCCAGAAACCTGGGACTCATCTCTGACCCCTACTCGTCCTCAGCAGCCCATCCATCCCACCTCCAAGGTCTGTGGATTCTGTCTCTTCATTGGTCTTCAGTGTTTGAGGTCACAGAAAGATAAAGAGTTCTGGCGTGCAACAGGCCTGAGTTTGAACCTCAGTTTGGCTCCCTCAGCTCTCACCATGACCTTGAACAAGCGTGCACCGTACTGTCCAGGCTCCATCCCCCCAGTCTTCCCTATCGAGGGCCTAAGGTATTTCTTGGCTTGGTGACTAGAGGGCTTTCCCTGGAATCAGGGGAGCTTCTCAGCCCTAGAGCAGGACAACCAGGAAGCCCTAGATTTAGTCCTTCCAAAGAAGGTATCCCTGAAGAGGGATGGGTTGGTAGAGAAACATCTCAGCTTCCCTGTCCTTTGGGGGTCTGGACTGATTCTGGGTAAACGCTTGCTCACAAGATCCCCAGCAGGACTGAGCCCCAATTACCTACAGCATTGCCTGCAACATCTCTCACACAAGATTCCTGGGATCACCTTCCAAGTAAACTGCCGGCTCCCAAGTCCTTGTCCTAGGATCTGCCTTTGGGGTTGGGGTCTAAACTACAAGAGCAGATGACTCAACCTCCAGGATCCTCAGTTTCCCCAGGAAAGGTGGTGGCAATATCCCCTCTCGCAGTGTTGTCAAGGAGTAATAATGCGTCACGATCCTTATGAAGGCAAAAATCCCGAAGGATATCTGAGGTCTCCCTGCACCCAACTCTACGGCCCACTCTACGGCCCACTCTACAGAGCCAAGCTGGGTATTTTATGAAGTCTCATTGCTTCCTAATTGCAGAGGATTAATATCCAGTGCCCCTGCTCGAGGGTGTGGAGAATCCGTGTCACATGCTTGTCCCGATGTACTGATGTTCCAATCTGGGACCCTGGGCCAAAAGAACAATGCCCGCTGCAGAAAGGAAGAGTGCAGAGACCATTCACCATTCCTTTGCCAGAAGATGTCAGATCCTTGCAGACACAGCATGCAAGAGCAGAATTTGAATCCTGACCCCATCACTCAATGGCAATGTACATTTGAACAAGTTTCGGGGTCTGCCGAGCCTCTGTTTTCTGCCTTGCAAAATTGTAGTGAGAGTGATACTGGCTATCTGTGAACCCTCAGGGCAGCTGTATCATGGATGCAGAATGAATGGATCTCCCTGGTAGATAAGCTCAGGATCCCAGGACAGCAGTGTTTGGTGAATGTCCCCCAAGCCCGCTAAGCACTTCCTATGCAGGTTGCCAACTAAAATCCCAGCCATCCAGCTAAATCTGAGTTGCAGATAAATAATGCAAAGTTGTTTTTTTTTTTAAGATTTTATTTATTTATTTGACAGAGATCACAAGTAGGCAGAGAGGCAGGCAGAGAGAGGAGGAAGCAGGCTCTCTGCCGAGCAGAGAGCCCGATGCAGGTCTCGATCTCAGGACCCTGAGATCATGACCTAAGCCGAAGGCAGAGGCTTTAACCCACTAAGCCACCCAGGTGCCCAATAATGCATAGTTTTTCAGCATAATTATATCCCAAATATGGCATGGGACATATTTATTTATTTATTTATTAAAGATTTCATTTATTTGACAGAGAGAAACACAGCCAGAGAGGGAACACAAGCAGGGGGAGTGAGAGAGGGAGAAGCAGGCTTCCTGCTGAGCAGAGAGCCTGATGTGGGACTCGATCCCGGGTCTCCGGGATCATGACCTGAGCCGAAGGCAGTCGCTTAACCAACTGAGCCACCCAGGCGCCCCAAGGACATATTTATTTTTAAAAATATTTTATTTATTGATTTGACAGAGAGAGAGAGAGAGTGAGCGAGCACCAGCAGGGGAGGCGGACGGCAGAGGGAAAAGGAGAAGCGGGCTCCCGACTGACAGACTCCCCACAAAACCACTTATTCTGTTTGCTAAATCTGGCAGCCATCGCTCTTATTTCCAGTTAATCCAGTCACTAACTGTAGCCAGTAGTTCCTATTAATATTCTTATATTACAGAAAAGGAAACAGTGGGCCCCCCGGGGTAGCTCAGTCAGCTCAGCATCTGACTCTTGGTTTTGGCGCAGGTCCTGAGATGGGGTCTGGTGTGGAGCCCCACGCCCAGTGTGCAGTCTGCTTATCCCCCCCCCTTTTGCACTTTCTCTCTCTCTCCCCAAAATAAATAAATAAACAAATAACTTTTTTTTTTTTTTTGGAAAGAAGAGGAAAGGAAATTTAGCACAGAGCTTACAGGCCGCAGAGCCAGGGCTTGAACCGAGGGCTCTGGGGGAGCCTGTGTCAGCCTGACAGGACTGAACCGCTGTCTGTCTTAGTTTCCTCGTCTGTGCGTAGGGACTGTGCACAGTGGGTGCCTCGCGAAGGGGAGAACCGAGTCAGTCCGTGCGTGTCAAGGCCCACACCGGGGCCTCCCCCATGCCTGGCCCCTGATGCGCGATCGAGAGATGTTAACGAAAACTGCCTCTTTAACACAAGATAATGAGCCTTCCATTGGTGCTTGTTTTACAATCATGGCAGCACCCCAGGAAAGGGGGCTGGATGGGCATTGTGCTCAGATTCCTAATGTGTGAGGCACGGAGACGTCGTGTGGGGTCCACAGGGGTCGGGGGCTAGAGCTGGGATTAGAACTTCGGCCTACTATTTCCTGCTTCAATACTCATTTTCTTGTAAGACCACCACCATGAGCCAGTATCTCTGTGGGGACAGATGAGAAGGCATACAAAAAAATTTAAAACCATCATAGGAGTCCCCTTTTGGTGAGGAGAAACAGATCATGGCTTTTCCCTCTCACGTCCCCCCCCCCCCCCCGCCCGGGGTTGGGCCATGCATGTGTGTGTGTATGGAGCTGAAATTCAAAATAAGCTCAGAACAGTCTCTGGTACCAGTGCTGGGTTAGGATTTGAAGACCTATCCCCATAGGCCAGGCGTTAATGCTGGAATGGCTAGACACTTAAGAGTTCCGGGGGAATGGGGGTCCAGAGTGAAGGACAGCGGCAGCGTGAGGCCCTCAGGGAGCTCAGGGTCGGGGCTCTTCACCAACCAAGGACAGCAATCAGCCACATCCGTGTGTGCTGGCGAACCTCAGACTCATGTATTGGGATTTTCATTTAATGGACTATCTTCCCCCCGAAAAAAAAAAAAAAGAAAGATTGAGGGATGATGAGTTTAAGCCATGCTTGCTGAATCCTCTGAGATGGTGCAGAAACCCTAAGTGTCTCAACGAGACCTTCAGATCTGCCAAGGCCGGAGTCTGCAGAAAGGAAGGGTGGGGGGCTTAAATGCTAATCCAGTTCCATCCCTTGCTATGAGACGTTAGGCAAGATATTTTTTGGTCTTGGTTTGCAGAATAAAAAATCCTTATGATATTGTAGCCATGACCTTTGGGTTATGAATGAAAGACAATGTGCTCAAACAGGATTTTGGGGGCTCACATACTGAAAAGTTCAGAAATAAATTGGCTTCAGGTACAGCTGGACCCAGGGTCTCAAAAAAGCTCCTATGATCTGGTCTTTTCCTCACACTTTCCTACTCAGGCATGCTCACTCTATTTGGAGACTCCAGGAATTGCAGCCTGACATTATCCGTATAGCCAGCGAATAGGCCTTTTCTATCCCTATATATCAAAAACAAACCAAAACAAAACACACAAATAACCCTTATTGGACTGGTTAGAGGTATGTGTCCATCCTAAATAAATCACGGGAATTAGAGGACCTGAATTTGCCTGTTGGCCAGGCCTGGGTACCAGGGGCCAGGTTAGCCCCATCCAAATGTTTGAGGATGCAAGAGAGTAAGTTTCCCAAAGAAAACCAGAGCGAGTTAAAGAAGTGAGAAGGGAGGCCAGGAAGGCAGAGATAGCAAGTGCCCATTGCATGTGCCTCTGAGGATTCTTCTGGTTCTAACAGTCTATGGCTTGAGGGAATACAGTTTTCTACAGTCTGTCCTTTGGTAGCTTACAAAGAGGCGTACCCAGGGGAGATGTTTAGGTCCTTGCTGCTTCTCCTTCCACCCATTTCATCAGCGTCATATATCTCCCACGGAAGAGAGCAAACAGAGGAGTTGAGCTTGCAGAAAGTCCGAAAGCCACTCTTGAGTGGGATTTATGGAAGACATCCGGGCTCATCCTTCCTGAACAGCGGGTCTCCCTGCAAGCAATCCCAGTACCGATAATGACAAAACAGGGAGCGGAGCATGCGGTCGGCGTCCCTGCCATGTGAGCAGCGGCCACATTTCCATGTACAGAGCAACTCCCTTCCCACCCGTTCACCCTGAAGCATCCTCTGGTCCTTAAATCAAGCTCCAGGCTGATTTGTGTGCTGCGACGGTGATAAGCACCGTCTGCTATAACCAGATCCAAACACCAAATGCTGAACTTGTTTGAGAAAGTGCGGTTTTGTGAGCAACTGTAGAAGGGAAAATGTTAATAAAGGGCAGTCCGTTGAACGGAGGTTAAATACTTTCATACTTCTCAGCTAACCCAGAAACTTCCCTGAATTCTCATTAAAATTTTTTTTAAAGTTCTCTGTAATCTGATGTTTTACCTCATTAAATGCTGCAATTTGAGAAGCAAGAAAAGGACAGAGTCAAAAATTGGCACCTGGTTCAGGTCACCGAGCTAGGGCTCTGTGCTTGGTTCCCCCGTCAGGGAGGGCTCGGCAGGGTGATGGGGAGCCAGAAGCAGGGTTTGGGATTTCCTGTAGCCTTCCAGAAGCCTCTTCCTCTCTTGGTCCCAATCCACAACAGTCCATCTGGGCCTTTGCTCATAACTCTCCACAGCTGCTCAGGACCATGACATTCTGCTCTTGCCTTTCGGGGCCCTGCCGCCATGTTGATTTTTGAATCTTGAATCCAGAAGTAGCCAGTTCCTCTTCTTTGGAAGTATTTGGTTTCCTTTCTTTCTGTCCCTGACAGGGGACATTTTCTCCTTACCCTTCTATATTTCTACTGTTATTTCTTCTTGTTTTTTTCTTCCCTTCTTCAGTGACAGCACTGAAATTTCTAATCAGAAAATATGGACCAGGGGCACCTTGCTGACCCATCCGGTGGAGCGTGAGACTCTTGATCTTGGGGTTGTGAGTTTGAGTCCCATGCTGGATGCAGAGATTACTTAGAAATAAAATCATAAAGAAGGCGGGGCACCTGGGTGACTCAGTCATTAAGCGTCTGCCTTCCGCTCAGGTCATGGTCCCGGAGTCCCAGGATCAAGCCCTGCATTGGGCTCCCTGCTCGGCGGGAAGCCTGCTTCTCCGTCTCACTCCCCCTGCTTGTGTTCCCTCTCTAGCTATGTTTCTCTCTGCCCAAAAAATAAAATCTTAAAAAAAAAAAGGAAAAAAGAAAAGAAAAGAAAAAATATGGACCAGTTTAAAAAATAACTAGTGTAATATACCCCAAACTACTACTTGTACACTTTAAGTAGGTGAATTGTGTGTCATGGAAGTTATATCTCAATACAGCTATTTTGGGGTTTTTTTGTTTGTTTGTTTGTTTAAGATTTTATTTATTTGACAGAGAGAAACAGCCAGAGAGGGAACACAAGCAGGGGGAGTGAGAGAGGGAGAAGCAGGCCTCCCGCTGAGCAGGGAGCCCGATGTGGGGCTTGATCCCAGGTCTCCAGGATCATGACCTGAGCCGAAGGCAGTGGCTTAACCAACTGAGCCACCCAGGTGCCCTTGGTTTTGTTTTTTTTAAAGAAAAGGTAGGAACTACAATCTGGTCCAATGGGATCTAGAAGCTGTATTTACACAGCAGGGTTGGTAAGACTGGGTAATCACCATGGACAGCCCCAGTGGGAGATTGAGTGGTGTCGTCACTCAACTTGGAGCAGCAGCAGCTGTCCTGCTTCTCTTCCAAGGGCCAAAAAGGCAGATGAGTTTCAGCTTCTGGCCAAAGTTGGGCGGAGAGGAGGGGCAGTGTCCTGTATACAGAGTAGAGTTATGTAGGGGACAGTCTTTTTTGTTTTGTTTTGTTTAAGATTTTATTTACTCATTTGAGAGACAGTGAGCAAGAGAGAGAGCACATGAGCAGGGGCAGAGGGAGAAGCAGGCTCCCCCTTGCGTCTCCATCCCAGGACGCCAGATCATGATCTGAGCCCAATACTGACACTTAACTGATTAAGCCACCCAGGCACCCCAGGGTACAATCTTTCTTTTATTTTTATTTTGTTTTCTTTCATTTATTTATTTGACACAAAGAGAGTGTGATAGAGAGAGAAAGCACAAGCAGGGGGAGTGGCAGCAGGCAGGCAGGAGGGAGAGAGGGTACCCCCCCCACCCCCTGCAGAGAAAGGAGCCTGATGCAGGGCTTCGTTCCAGGACCCAGGGATCATGACCTGAGCTGAAGGGAGCTGCTTAACTTACTGAGCCACCCAGGCGTCCATGGGGACAATCTTTCTACTGCCACATAAAGTCCCATCTTCTAAGTATCCCTGTGTTTGGAATCTCAAAGTTCAAATTCAAGTACTAATGGCTCGCCTTCTCAGAACTAGCTGGTTAAAAGGTATATGACTCATAATTTGTCAGGGACAATTTGCTTTTATCTGTCTTTTTCCTTATTGACCTCACTTCCTCTGCCTTTGCGTATCTCGGAGGCGGCTGTGGGATTTGGCAAAAGAGCAGACATACGTGCAAAGCCACGTACCTGGCAGCTGTACAGTCTCTCCTTTGAGTGTGGTGGGCACACTCGGAGACAGGTCTCAGGGCTCACCTATGCTAGCCCGGCTCCCACGCCTGACCTGCCCCAACTCACGCACTCTCAGCTCTCTATAGGAAATTCACCACTTTATGGCCCCACATAAAAGTGCCATTCTGAATAAACACAAAAGCAATCAAGGGCTCTTGAGTTGTTGGTCTTAAATATCAGTCATACTTCATCGCAGGCATACAGGACCTGTTCTTTGCATGATATCATCATCATCATATAAAGAGTGAGGGCCTCAGGGGCATCTTAATGAGGTGATAATGAGGAAGAAAATGTTCTGGTTTGGGGGGGTCTGGTATTCACTGTAATGTTCAAAGTAGGTTTAATCTTTAACATCGGACTCCTTGCTATACAGTATTTACAAAGAGGAGGGGGAGGGAAATGAAGATGGTGTTGAGGTAAGGGTGGGTGTGTGTATTTTGAATTTTGTTTCTTAATCTGCCTTTCATTACTCTTGAAGATCTGCCCAAAATATCATAAGGCTTTTCTTCTGATACAGATTGCCCAAGTTTAGAGCAGTGGCTCCAAAGAGCTTCCTTCTCCAATATCCAGTGTTCTTTATGCTGCCTTCCTTGCCATATTATGCTGTTATATTTTTTTGGCTTTGTTTTCTAAGATGCCATTTGTTACTCTTGAAGACCTGCCATTATTTCAAAATCTTTTCTCTTTGTATGATCCATCATGAAGCAATAGGGTGAGTGAGCTTCCTACTTGACCATACAGATGGCCTTTATTCTCCCTTCCTCCTTTTTTCTTTTCAAACACTTGGAATAACCAGACGGTTGAGAAAGTTCTTTGAAATGGAAAGTAACAAACTTTGCCTGAGTGATTTAACCTTTTTGAGGGAAGAAAGATTGTCTAGAAACCAAGGTGGCATTATTGTTACTACAGAATAAGAGCAATATGTGACTTAAATCATTCATTCCCTCATCTGTAACTTAAATATGCCTGTGGAAGCATGGGAGATCTCATTTATGTTTAATACCAGAAATTATCTGGGGCACCTGGGTGACTCAGTTGGTTGAGCGACTGCCTTCGGCTCAGGTCATGATCCCGGAGACCCAGGATCAAGCCTTGCACCAGGCTCTCTGCTCTGCGGGAAGCCTGTTTCTCTCTCACTCCCCCTGCTTCTGTGCCCTCTCTAGCTGTGTTTCTCTCTGTCAATAAATGAATAAAATTTTTCAAAAAAAAAAATCTCTTTCCCTCTCCCTTTGTCCTTCCTCCTGCTTGCATGCATGCTCTCTCTCCTTGCTCTCTCTCAAAAAAAATTTATATTTGCTCTGAGTCGTCATTCGTTTTACTAATAGGGTTCCCAGTCTTCTTTTTTTCCAAGTGATTCTCCTATTCAAAGAATTTCAAAGTTCTTTTAGTCATGCTCATGAATCAATTCTCATTTTTGCTCCCTTGCTGCCATTGGCAGTTAATTCAGTCCACCATCAACCATCTGTCCATCTGTCCATCCGTCCATCCATCCATCCACCCATCTATCCATGCACATACCCATCTGCCCATTCATCCCTTAATTCAACAAATATTTATGAACACGAGGTAGGTACTCAGCGAGGTGGCGGACGGGGATACGGTTCTAACTCAGAATATCCGCCCTCTGGGAGGAGATAGTCTGGAGGGATGTAGACAAAGAAACAGACAACTGTCCAACAGGGTCGGGTCCAGGGCAGAGCTCTCTGAGAGCACAAAGGAGACGCTGGCCAAAGGAAACTCTGGCCAGAAAGTCTCAGAGGGAAATACTATCTAAACCAAGACCTAAAAGATAAGAAAAAGGAGGAGGGACAGAAGTGGGCTTATTTTTCAGAAAAAAAAAAAAATCCACAAATATATCCACTACTTTACTAAGCAAAGGAATTCACCTTCCTGAGCCCTGGGCCTCTTAAGTAATGACAGACTTTCACATAGAAGGAAAATGGATTTGGAGACGAAAAGACCACCTCACTGGCTCAGGACAATTGGCTGAAACATTTTGGAGCCTCATTTGTAATAAGAGCAAAATAATAATTCCTAGCCTACAGTGTTGTTGGAACAATTACATGTGTTATAGGCAAAGTCCCCAGCATATGAGAGGCTGTTGCAAATAGCAGATTTTATTACCATGAGAAGCACAAAAACGTATCTTAGTTCTTAAGGGTGGAGGTGGGGGGTGGGGTATGCACTCCCGGGAAGCTTTTAAAAAAAAAAAAAGTAAGGACAAATAAACAAACACGCCCAGACTCCATCCCATGAGATTCTGAGTCACTAGGTCTGGGGTGGGTCACTAGCATCTGGATTTTTCTAAAAGTTCCATAGGTGATTCTAGTATTAAGCTGTGGTTGTGAATTGCTGCCTATTTTCATTCTATAGCTGCCATTTTAAGTGCGTTAAAACCACAACTGAGAACATAGTAACTATGATTTAAAGTAACTATTAAAACAGAGTTGCAACAGCCTGCTGATGACCAGCAACCGTCCTCCCTGAGTAATTGAGAAGGGACTTAAGAATCAGTGAAAGTGGAACTGCAGAATTTCTCAGGCTCTTAGAAATGATGTCTGCAGAAATGTCTGGCTTGAGTCAGAGTGGAATTTAGCTGTCATATTTCTCCTGACTGAGCACCATAACCCTCTGGTAATTGATCTAGTGAATTAGTAACTCATATCATAGAGCAGCTTTAACTTTCTAGAGTTCGCCATTTCTTGCTGAAAATAGACATCTGGCAGTAGAATTTCCAGCATAACCAGTAAAAAAGAATTCAGACAGTCATTTGCTCATGACAAGTCTCAATATTTCAATTCCGAGTCTGAAATTTCAGTTGTTGAGGATGGAATTCTCAACAGTATGTTTGTAAACGGTCCCTGAATGGAGGGCATCCTGGCTCTTTGTCTCTGATTCACTTCCTCCCTGGCAGACAATATAAAGGCAATGTTGCTAGAGTTTAGATTTGCCTGGAGCTTGGGGAGAGAGAATCACTACCTACAGCTAGCTGGATTAATCTGAGGAATTAGCAAGTTTTGATCTTCAGAGGTAGCGTTGTTGCTCTGGAGATAGAATAAGATGAGACTAAATATTCTTTTTTAAGAAACTTTTCTAAATTATTTATTTATTTACTTACTGTTTAAAATAAGCTCTATATCCAATGAGGGGCTTGAACACACAACCCCAAGATTAAGAGTTGCATGTTCTACTGATTGAGCCAGCCAGGTGCCCCAAGAGGAGAGCAAATATTCTTCTTCTTCTTCTTCTTCTTCCTCTTCTTCCTCTTCTTCCTCTTCTTCCTCTTCTCCTTCTTCTTCTTCTTCTTCTTCTTCTTCTTCTTCTTCTTCTTCTTCTTCTTCTTCTTCTGATTTATGTATTTATTTTAGGGCACCTGCATGGCTCAGCTGGTTAAGCAACTGCTTTCAGCTCAAGTCATGATCCCAGAGTCCTAGAATGGAGTCCCACATCGGGCTCCCTGCTCCACAGGGAGTCTGCTTCTCCCTCTGACCTTCTCCCCTCTCATACTCTCTCTCACTCTCTCTCTCTCAACTAAATAAATAAAATCTTTTTAAAAAGATTTATCTATTTAGTTGAGAGAGAGAGTATAGCGGAAGGGGCGGAGGAATAGGGAGAGAGAGAATCTCAAGCAGACTCCTTGTTGATCGAGGAACTCAAGGAGGCTGGGATCTATCTGATGACCCTGAGATCCTGACCTGAGCTGAAATCAAGAGTCAGATGCTCAACTGACTGAGCTACCCAGGTGCCTTGAAACTAAATATTTTTGATTTGACCTGATCATTCTGGAAAGGAATAAGCTTAGTATATAACTCTCCAAATATGGTCCAAGGAACCTGCCTGAGGATCAGCTGAGGGAACTCATGAAAGGTACAGAACTCTGCACACCATCCCAGCCTCACCGAATCTGAATTTCTGGGGGGTAAGGGTCAAAGCCTCTCAGGTGATTTTCATAGTCACAACCACCTTATGAAAAAAAGATGAAAATCTCTTTTTAGTATACGTGTATTTTGACACCATGGAATTATATTTCTTCATTTAGATTGTCACGGAGAAACCCCATTCAGTTTTTTAGACTTCAGTTCCCTTTTTAATAAGTGGCACTAATACGTGTCATAATTAAAAGGAGACTTTTAATTCCTGTCCTTCTTACCTCAAAGACCAAATATGAAAATATTTTTAAAACTAAAAATGCACAGTCCTATCATTAAAGTCATTTTGCAGACGAGGGATCTGTAGGTCAAGATGCCTAGCTAACATATTTTTCTGGCCAAATGCTCACTAGACTTCTTAATCAGGATGTTTTTATTTTTATTGAAAAGGAGGAGGACTTTTCCATACCCAATGAGCCATCCAGCCCTAAGCACAAAGAAGATGGTTCCAAGGATGCAAAGACACAGACAGATCATTCAAATCCTTAACCTACCGATGCAGAGCTGCATAATTCACATCTGGAGCTGCTACCGAAGGTGGGATCCAGCCACTGAATCTGTTCCCCTGCAACCTGTTATGTTATCCACATCCTGGAAGCAGTTTCATCCTGAGATTTCTCAAGCGAAAGCAATGTCCGCTGTCTCTGACCGCTTACCTGCTCAGATTTATTTTTTCCTTTTCTTTTAGGGGCAAATAAATACCTGTCTATAGAGCAAGCCAACCTGATGCATTTTTTGATAGTCCTTTCCTAATATTCTAATCTCTCAGGCCCCAGACATGAGTTCTCAATGGAGGTGGAAAGGCTTTGTCTCCAGTTTAATTGACACATGAGAACCCTCTATTATCTGCCTTCCGTTATCCATCTGAGACTTCTGTCTAAGCAAGAAGGCTGTCTCCTTCATAAGCTGCATTCCTTGACATTCCCCGAAGTTTGTACAGAGGCAACAGGAGCTGGGGTGAGGCCCGAGGTAGGCCTGCTCACGGCTGCAGCTGCGTGCAGGGTCATTCACCTGAGATCTCTGCAGGGCTTTCCTCTGGCATAATCCTCTCCGTGTCTGCCCAGGTTTTCTGTTTGTTTGTTTGTTTGTTTTTGTTATTGTTAGTTTGGGGTTTTTTTTTACTTTGACTAGATCTGTTTTCCAGGCCTGGGGGAAAGAGCCACAGATGGCAGGACCGTGAAAATCCTTACTGACCAAGGTAGGAAATGAGGAAAGACTGGAGGAAAGAGAAGGGAAAAGGAAGAGGGAGAGAAGGAGACCTAAGGTTTAGCCTCTTTAGAGGATGAAGTGATTCCCTGGGGCCAAAAAGTGGCCTCACCTGCATTCTGCTCATCCACTTACTCTTCATTTCATTCATTTGTTCACAGGCACTGGCGTCAGGTGGGAGAGGAGCGGTTAGGGGGCTCTGGGCCCTGCCCTCCTCAGATGGAAGTTCCTTAGCACACTACCATAGCCTCGTATTTACAAGCTGGGGAAGTTTTCCTTTGGCTTTGTTTGGGAAAACAAAGGACCAGAACACAAATCAGTTAAAGCAACAGCAGAGAAAATCCAGTTCCACCTGGCTCCTCCTGGAACAGGCTCCCACCCCTGGGGGGGGGGGGGGCAGGTGAGGGTAGTCAGAGCCCCCAACCACTGGTTTGGAAAGGAAAACCCTGGAGTCATTTGATCCAGGCTTTCAGAGCCGCATTTTACCGGGAACAAGAAGGTGCCTTCCAGAAGTTAACCCTTTCGTTCGTGAGTACAGGATGGAAACCCTTCAAAGTACTGAAAAAGGCAAGTTGAATGAACTTGGAAACAACCATGAGGATGTGATGATGATAATGGCTTATGGCTTTCGTTCATACAGCCTCTGAATTATGCAACTATGCTGCGCACTTACTTGTTTGGGTTCCTTGCATCCTCACGACTGTGTGAGGTAGATACGGTTATTATCCCCAATTTTATAGATAAGAAAACTGAGGGTCACAAAAGTTAAGAATCCCCTTTAGAGTCATCCCACTGGTAGGTGGCGGAGCTGTGCTCGTATGTGTTTATCTTCTTTCTCCATTCCTTTCCTCCACAGGAATTTAAAATTAGTTGTGCTCACTTCCAATCAAAGCATTCCATGTAGCTCCTACTCTATGTTCTTCCATGTCAGATTATCTGGTGTTCCCTGTGTCTGGTCTGATTAGACTCTCTTGGTCCCAGAAGTCCTCTCATTTCCTGTGCTAACTAGTGAAGGGGGCACAAAGAAAATGTGACCGTGAGGATATTCTTGGCCAGTGTCTTGAGGCCACCCAAGGACCAACTACCTTTTTATCCCTGAAAGCCCAAGGACTCAAGATCCCAGTGGGGTAAGCACAGGCAATGAGTGAAATGGATGAAAGAACAGATAAGGACAACAGAAGAAACACAAAGGAAACTCATGAGAGTTAAGGAGAAAGCAAAGGTTGTCCTGATTACCAGCACAACATCTTTTCAAATTCTTCAGTTCTGTTCTCTCAGAGAGGGAGGAAGGGCAACCCAAAGGTTTTTAGAGTCACATCTGGTGAGCAAGGCTAGGGACAGCGGTCAGAAATGCCTTCATATGGTAAACAAAACAAAACCAAACCCTTGACAACTGAAGAGTTTTTAGAGACTTGTGGAACATGGCACAGCTATGGAACGAATGCCTTACTTCCTTTGAAAGAACACAGTATAGATCTAGATGTTTCTACATGGGTGTCTCTGTTAACATATGGAATGTAAGACTTCCATATTCCATCCTCTTTGAGGTAGAATGTTGTGTTTGCTTGCCAAGTAGCCATCTGGGTACCTGGAGTTGAACAGATACTCATTAAAGGTGTGTGGCTGAAATGACGAGCACAACACTTACATCTGACAGGGATTGAGTTTGGGAGATATAGAGCAGTCCGTGAGCACATCGGAGTACCGGCGGGCAGGCAGCAATGGCGACACTACTGAGTAGCGTGGTAGAGAAGGGCAAAATGGATGGTCTCAGTTGGAAAGTCTAACCATGTAGAAAGACCTGTCAGGCAGGAACCATAAATCTGGAGAATGAAGCCAGGTTATGAAATGGCTACGGTCGATGCCTGAATATCAAGGGAGAACCAGGCATCACGACATATCGGGGAAAGTCTAGGCTTTGCAGCTACACAGACTGAGATCGAAATCCTGCTTCCACTACTTAATGGCCTGAACTTTGGTTTAATTATTCCTATCTGCAAAGAAAAAGTCATAGAGCCAATACTCTGCTGAGTATTCCTGCATCACTAAGTATCCAATAATACAGTAGCTTGAAAACAACAGCCATTTTATCATAGCTTGCCATTCTAGGCAGGACATGGCTTGACGATTCTTCTGTTCCATGTAGCATCAATTGAGGACACTTGGTAGTATACAGCTGGCTGGTCGGCTGCTTGGAGCTTCTTAAAGACAACGTGACATGCTGAGGCCTTAGCACGCATGACTGGCAGACTGGTCTCTGCTGGGACTGTCACACAGAGCACCTATACTAGGACTTTCAATATGGTGGTCTTAAGATCATCTTATTTCTTACATGGCTCCAGTGAACAAAGAGAAAGCTGCCCAACTTTTTAAGACTGAGGCTTTCACTGTGTTCTGTTGGTTAAAATACTCATAACCCTACCCAGATACGAGAGAGAGAGAGACATAGATCCCACCTCTTTTAAAAAATACATTAATGAGGGGCGCCTGGGTGGCTCAGTGGATTAGGCGACTGCGTTCGGCTCAGGTCATGATCCCGGAGACCTGGGATTGAGCCCCACATCGGGCTCCCTGCTCGGCAGGAGGCCTGCTTCTCCCTCTCTCACTCCCCCTGCTTGTGTTCCCTCTTTAGCTGTGTTTCTCTCTGTCAAATAAATAAAAAATCTTTTAAAAAAATACATTAATGAATCATTATATTTAAGAGAGAAATCAGGTTGTTATTATTTATGCACACTTTGTTGAGCTCAGTGATTATGAACTTTATATATTAAATATAAGCAAAAAGATCAGTCATGAAAGAACAACCCCATCTCTTGGTGAATTTGTAGCTGTGTTGTAAAATCCATACAGTATCTTAGGGTAAAGATTAAATGGAAAGCATTTAGCATGACGTCTGATGTGTAGTAGGTGCTTATAATATTAGTGTGTCTTCCTCATCTTCTGCTCACAGGAAGAAGAAAAATCTAAGTATATGGTGGATTTTACAATAAGAGGAGCTGTATCAGTTTAGGATGTTTGTCAGAAGCAATAGAACATTTACATAAAGTGTCTTAAAAAATAAGATCATTTATTACCTTATATGACAAACCAATTCGAGTTAGAATGACTCCAGGCTTTGGTAATTTAGTTACTCAATGATATCTTCAGTGACACAGGCCATTTCCATCTTTTCACTTATTATCCTCAGCGTGTGAACTCATCCTCTTATGGGAGATTCCCCTCATAGTATCAAGATGGCAGCTATAGTTCTGGGAGTCTTAGGAAAATGAGAGCATTCTCCAAGCTCTGCAATCCTTCTCTTGAGCAAGGAAAACTTTTAGAGAGGTTCCCCAGCTGACTTCCCCTCACATCTCATTGGTTCAGGTCCAAACCATTCATTTGGCAAGAAGGATGAGACCACTGTGATTTTCTTAGGTCAATCAAGCTTCAAAGTCCTGGGGTAGGAGAAGTCCAACCTTCCTGACAGGCTGTAATCACTTGGGTAAGGTGAACAAAAACAGGTTGTTCTTTTCCAGAAAGATAAGAGATGATGTATAGCGTAGATACCCGAAAGTGCCTTCTACCATGCCCCCCATGGTTTATTCATCTTACTCTTCATTCTGTACATGGCCCACCATGTGCAAGGATACCAGTCATGGCCCAGAGTTGGACCACGTTCTTGGAGGATGTTGGAGGTCATTCTCTTAGCTATCAGTGACAGGAAGCAGAATGAGGGGAATGAGATTGCAAAGATATGAGAAGAAATCCAGATCCAAAGTATCTGAGACACTGTCTGAACCAAGCCAATTTAATAGAAAGCTTTAAAAGACAAAGGCCTACATTTTAGTGTGATCATCACTGTTAGCCATCTTTTAATCCTTCTGGATTAGGCCAAAACTGGGATTAGTATATAGGTAGAAATTATCTCCACCTTTATAGAAGGGAAATACTGAAGACAGAAAGGCTGACTTTTCTGGCCGCATTTTCTATCTTGGAATGGAACCTGAAATCTATGGATGGCAGCTATTGGAAGTCTCTTTTGAACTTAAATTTCTGGTCCCTTTACCTGATTCCTCATTGCCTCTAGAATAAAGACCCAAATCTCTAACTCAGTCTCTGAGGCCTTGTGTGTTCCAGCCAGGGCCCCCAAGCATTGTTGTACAGGAGTACCATGAACAAGAATGCTTGGCTGAGAGGTAAGGCCTCACGCCAGTTGCTAAGCCATGCACCTCCACCAGGTCTTCGGGCTGTGAGGGGGTTCCTGTGTAGTGTCACTGGGCTTCTAGCAAATTCTGGATCTAACACTTGCTCCCTTTTCTGTTCTCAGCTTGCAGAACAGTACTCCAAGTTGTCGGTGCTCTTTTCCACTTTCTCATAGTTCCCCATACATGCCGTTATCCTCAGCAATGGAACAAACCACCTCGATACTTAGTGGCTTAAACCAATGACAATATTTATTTTGCTCACAAATGTGCAATCTGAGCAGGGCCTGGTGGGGTCAATTCACCTCTGTTCCCCTTGACAATAGCTTTAGAGGTTCAAGTCATCTGAAGGCTCATTTCCTCACATATTTGCAGGGTGTTTCCCTGTGCCAGCTGGGTCATCCACAGGGACTTCCATGGCACTGCCTGGCAGCATGGTGGCTGGGCCCCACGGGAGCCACGTGGGAGGTTTTTAGATTTAGTCTCGGAAGTCATGTGGCTTCATCTCTATTGTAGTGACAGGTCCATCAAAATTTAAGAAGAAACAAAGACTCCACATCTTCATGGATGAGTAGTTGGGTCATATTGTGACACCCCACAGTGATGCAGTCATCATTAAAAAATACAATCTGACACACACACCTGCTTGCTCAGGCCACAAGGCCTTTGCACATTCTGTTTCCTCTGCCTGCCACATTCCTTCCCATCTCCCCCTCATTAAGGTCTACTCATCCCTTATGTCTCAGATAAGTCATCGTTTCTTCAGGGAAGGCTTCCCAAACTCCATGACCAGGTCATTTCCCCCTAGTGTAGGATTTCTGATTCTTAACCACAGTTATATTTTATACATGTGCATATACAAATATATGTGTATATTTACATATGTGCATATATATGTACATAAATATATTTATACACATACATACATACATAGATGTGTATGTGGACAGACAGATACACACCAACGTCCATCTCTCAGTTAGATGGTAAGCCCCCCATCGAGAGGAACTGCCGAGTTTGGTTTTGCTCATCACTCTATCATCGATGACTGTTAGGCAGCAGATGCCCGTGCATTTATTAAATGAAAAGAATGCACAGATACCAAAGGCTGGATTTTGGAGTCCCTTGTGCTGGGCTATGATTTGCTGATGGCTGTATTACCCCTGGGGTGGAACTATTAAATCCAGGAAAGAACAGAGAAACAGAGAAAGATGTTTCTGAGTTTGATGCTGGAGGAGCACTTGAGCTCAGTCAAGGAAGGTGTTAGCCTTCATCTCTATAGGATGAGTCCCTTTGGCCTGGCTCCCACAGACCTGCTTACAGGTGCTAATGAGTTCATTTCAGTTGTCTCTACAGAGCAGCTCAGAGACTTCTAGTCTTCCCAAAGAAATTAGGGGAGAAATATTAGGGAATTCTGGGCAAAATATAGAACTAATGAATAGTTCCCAGGTGGGAGCCAGCCCCACCTTCAGTTCCCTTGTCAGTCAGAGGCAAGGGAGACCTCCAGCTTGTTCTGACTTTGCACCAGGATTAACAAAACATGCTCTGCTAGGATGCACATAGATTCCTTCACCAGGCAAAGGCTTTCAGGTTCAGAAAGCATAAACCCTAATTATGGAGGAGGGGGAAATGGGGCAGAGCCTACAATGAGATGGGAAGAGTTTCCAGGAGGGGCATGGAGAAAGAAAAAAATAGTTTCATAACCAGTTCTGATGTGAAATTAAAACTCCATAACACATTTGCTCGCAGCATGCAGATTTCAGATCTCTCTGCAAGGAGCAATAAAAAAAAAAAAACAACCAACATGGAGCAGAGCAGAAATCAGTTTCCTTGGGGTGCCTGGGTGGCTCAGTTGGTTGAGCAACTGCCTTCGGCTCAGGTCATGATCCTGGAGACCCGGGATCGAGCCCCACATCGGGCTCCCTGCTCGGTGGGAAGCCTGCTTCTCCCTCTCTCACTCCCCCTGCTTGTGTTCCCTCTCTGGTTGTGTTTCTCTCTGTCAAATAAATTAAAAAAATATTTTAAAAAAATCAGTTTCCTCCTACACCTGTTCAAGGGGGAAACCCACAAGCCCAAGCCTCCCAGAGAACATGCTCATGCTCTCATTCATGCTTAGGCACCTACTTCTGAAGGCCTAAAAGCAATGCAGGGCTTCTCCCGTATGTCCCCCACAAAATCTATGTGCCCGGAAAGGAGGGAGGTCAAAAAAATGAAGTAATGGGATGGCTGGCTGCTCAGTCCATAGAGCATGCAACTCTTGATCTTGGGGTCATGAATTCAAGCCCATGTTGGACTAGAGATTACTTTTTTTTTTTTTTTAAGATTTTATTTATTTGACAGAGAGAAACACAGCTAGAGAGGGAACACAAGCAGGGAGAGTGAGAGAGGGAGAAGCAGGCTTCCCGCCGAGCAGGAAGCCCGATGTGGGGCTCGATCCCGGGTCTCCGGGATCATGACCTGAGCTGAAGGCAGTGGCCCAACCAACTGAGCCACCCAGGCGCCGCCTGGACTAGAGATTACTTAAAAAAATACCAACTAATACCTGAGGTACCGAGCTTCGGTCCTTAACCTTCTTTCATGTCATGGTCCCTTCTGGCCATCTGGTAAAGGGTATGGACACCTTCTCAGAGGCTATATATAGTTTTTAAATGCATTAAATAAAATATATACAACTTATTGCAGACTTCACCACTGACCAAATAACGATCAGATTTACCTTTTTGACTGAAATAACTAAAAAGCTAGATGCAGTATATGAAACAATTTTTAAAACATGCAGTATCAGGCAACAGTAACAATGACCCCCGAGCTTTGGGAAACAAAGTAGGCGAGCACTGTGGTTGCCTGGAGGTTTCCAAACTATGTGCAAGGACAGGGAGCTGCTCATCTCGCTGAGCTGAGAAGAAGCTGGGAGAAAGGGGAGGCCAAGGTGGCTAGAGTCTGCAAAGCAGGATATTGAAGACAGAGTGCTGCACAAAGAGAAAACTCTAGAGACCTGGAGAAGATCATCACTGAGTTTTCAGCTGAGTATTGGTCAGCACACTCGTATGAAGAAACAGCACAAGGCAAGAAACAAGCCACCTGGAAGGACTAAAAGGAAGGAACAATTCTTGGAGCTCAAACAAGGTCAAGAACAGTTCCTCTTCTCATCAACCAGACTAAAAACCTCAAAATCCACAGGGTATCAGGCACAATACTCAGAAGGATATTGTCTCAGTAATTGAGAAAACTTAGTTCGAATCTAAATGCCGTTCTGGTCTCAACCAACCAATGTAAAATAAGATTAAAAAAAAAAAAATCACACTGATTCCAAGCAATTTAGCCATGTTCCAGAACAAAGTTCAAGAGCACTTAGAATACTTGCAAAAATACAAAAACATCCAGCACCCCAAAGAGTAAAATTCACAATGTTTAGCGTATGATAAAAAGTAACTAGGGTGCAAAGAAGCAGGAAAATAAAGCCTATAATGCATATGAATATTGATCAATCAAAACTGACTCAGAAATGATACCAATACCAATGACAGGGGGCACTACATGGCTCGGTTGATTAAGCATCTGAATCATCAGGGTGCCTGGGTGGCTCAGTTGTTAAGCCTCTGCCTTCAGCTTAGGTCATGATCCCAGAGTCCTGGGATCGAGCCCCACATTGGGCTCCCTGCTCAATGGGAAGCCTGCTTCTCCCTCTCTCACTCCCCCTGCTTGTGGTCCCTCTCTAGCTGTGTTTTCTCTCTGTGGGTCAAATAAATAAAATCTTAAAAAAAAAAAATCTGAATCATGATCTTAGCTCAAGTTTTGATCTCAGGGTGGTGAGTTCAAGGCCCATGTTGGGTTCCATGCTGGATATGGTGAGTTCAAGTCCCATGTCAGGCTCCATGCTCCTACTTAATTAATTAACTAATTAATTAATTAAAGTAGATGAAACATCATTGAGCTATGAGACAAATAGTCTCAAATAGTGCCAAAAATATGTCACTGGGGTCCTAAAGAATAAAATATTTGATGAAATAATGATTAAAAGCTTTTTAAATTTGATTTTAAAAATATCATCCCAAAGATCTAAGAAGTTCAATAAACCCCAAGCACAAGAAACCTGAATAAATTTATACTATTAAGGTATATCTTAATAAAATTGCTTAAAACCAGGGATAAATAAAAAATTTTATAGTAGCCAGATGTAAAAGACACGCTATGCACAAAGAAAGATAAGGATGACAGTAGAATTTGTGCAGAAAATAAAACAAACTAGAAAATGGTGTTATGTCTTAAAAAATTTTTTAGCATCTTTAAAGTACTGAAACAGAATGTAAAATCAATCCCCAGAAATTTATATTCAGCAAAAGTATTCTTAAAAACCAAAAGCAAAACAAAGACTTTTTTTAGACATACAAAATTTGAAAGAATTTATTACTAGGATACTATAGCACAAGAAATGTTAAAGGAAGTCCTTCTGGAAGAAGAAAATTTATCTGTCGGAAATCCAGATCTGCACAAAAGAATGAAGAGTACTAGAAATGTTAACAGCACGGCTAAATATAAGATTTCTGTCTATATTATTTAAATGACTTTAAAAGATACTTGTTTAAAGTAAAATACTCACAGTGTATTGTGGTATTTAAAATATACGTGGTGGGGATGGCTGGGTGGCTCAGTCAGTTAAGCGGCTGTCTTCTCTCAGGTCATGATCCCAGGGTCCTGAGATCAAGTCCTGCATTGCCTCCTTGCTTGGCAGGGAGCCTGTTTCTCCCTCTGCTTGCCGCTCCCCATGCTTGTGCTCTCTCTGTCTGACAAATAAAGAAATAAAATCTTTAAAATATATATATAAATAAAATCTTTAAAATATATGCAATTATATATATAAATATAAATTTAAAAAAAAATATATATATATATACACACACACACATATATATATAATAACACTAAGGCTGGATGAAGAAAACTTACACCAGAAGTAAAGAAAAATAATATCACTTGAAGGAAGACTGTGATTGATTCAAGATATATGCTATAAACCATAAGGCAAGGGCAACCTGGGTGGTTTGGTCAGTTTAAGTGTCTGACTCTAACTTCTGGTTCAGGCCATCATCTCAGGGCGGTGAGACTGAGCCCTGTGTCAGGCTCCACACTCAGTAAGGATTCTACTCGAGATTCTGTCTCTCCCTCTCCCTCTGTCCCTCCCCTTGCTCACATGCTCTCTCTCTGTCTTGAATAAATAAATAAGAATTTTAAAAAATAAAAAAGTAAACCCTAAGGCAACCATCAAAATAATAGAACAAAGTTATAGTTAATAAGCTAACACATATGATAAAATGGAATCATTACAATGTCCTTTTGATCCAAAGGAAAGTGAAAAAGACAAAAAAGAAACAAAGAACAGACGTGACATAGAAAACAAATAGCAAGGTGGTAGATTTAAATCCAACCATAGCGATACCCACTTAGATATAAATGGTCTAAACACTCCAGTCAAAAGGCAAAGATTGTCAGATTACATAAAAGAGCAAGGCTTATCTATATGATGCCTATAAGATACGACTTTAAGTATAAAGACACAAATAGCTTAAAAGCAAAAGAATTGAAAAAGATATACAACGCTAACATGAACCAAAAACATGAATCTCAGGGCACCTAGGTGGTACAGTCAGTTAAGCATCTGCCATCAGCTCAGGTCATAATCCCCGGGTCCTAGGATCTAGCCCCAAATGGGGCTCCCTGTTGAGTAGGGACCCTGCTTCTCCCTGTCTCTCTGCCCCCTCATCCCTGCTCATGCTCTCTCTCTCTCTCTCAAATAAATAAAAAATTTTAAAAAATAAGTAGCTAAATTAACATCACAGTTGATTTAGGAGCAAAGAATATTACCAGAAATAAAGAGAATCATTTTATAACTGTATTTCTACATATTAACACAAAGGAACTAGAAAATGAAATATAAAAATAACATTTACAATAGCATAAAAATGTAGTTTCTGGACAGCATCAAATATGAAATACTTAGGGATAAATTTGACAAAAGATGTGCACTAAAAATGATAAAATTTGTTCAAATAAATTAGAGAAGTTCTAACTTCTCATTCCTTAGGTATGAGCTTCATGTAGTGACTTCCCTCCAAAGTATATAGTATGGGGGCACCGGCACCTGGCTGGCTCAGTTGGTAGAGTATGTGACTCTTAATCTCAGGATCATGAGTTCGAGCCCCACATTGGGAGTAGCTTTATTTTTTTTAAAAATGTTAACAATATTTTAAACAAAAACAAAAGCAAAGTCTATAGTATGGAAAGATGGGGAAAAAAGGGTACTTGACAGTGAAGAAACCTGACAAATCCACGTGAGCCAGAAAGCCAAAGTCAACATCAACAGTCAAAAATCATGTTGATATATGTACATTTGATATGATAACATAAAAATGGCACTTTACCTCTGTGGTTTTCCTTCTAATAACCCATTTATCCAGCCTTATGAGAAAAACATCAGAAAAATTCCAACGGTGGGGTGTCCTACAAAATATTTGACCAATACTTCTGAAAAACATGGAATATTGGAGAAACCATCATACCCAAGAAGAATCTAAGGAGACAGGACAACTAAATATAATCTGATGTCCTGGATATGATCCTGGAACAGGAAAAGAACATTGAGTAAAAACTAAGACTATATAAATAAACTACAGACTTTAGCTAATAATGTTATATTAATATTGGCTCATTAATTATAACGAGTGTATCATACTAATATAACATATAAGCAACAGAGAAAACTGGGCACATCGTATAGGGGGATCTCCATACTAACTTCTCAATTCTCTTGTACATCTAAGATATTCTAAAAATTAAAGTCAATTTTTAAAAAATTAAAGAAAGTAGGGGTGCCTGGGTGGCTCAGTTGGTTAAGCGACTGCCTTCGGCTCAGGTCATGGTCCCGGAGACCCGGGATCGAGTCCCACATCGGGCTCTCTGCTCGGCGGGAAGACTGCTTCTCCCTCTCTCACTCCCCTTGCTTGTGTTTCCCCTCTGGCTGTGTTTCTCTCTGTCAAATAAATAAAATCTTTAAAAAAAAATTAAAGAAAGTCTAAATAAATGGAGAAATTGACTACATTGTTGGGTGAGAAGACTCCATTTTGTTAAGATGTCCCCAAACTCATCTACAGCAGGGATAGGGAAACTAGGGCCTGTTGGCCAAATTCAAGCCACCACCTGTTGTTATAAATGGCATTTTACTGGAACACAGCCACACTCCTATGTTTCTGTGTTGACTATGGCTGCTTTCATGCTACAATGGCAGAGTTGAATCATTGCAACAGTAAGATATTTACTATTTGACTCTCTACAGAAAAAGTTTGTTGATCTCGTGATCCAGTGTAATCCCTATTAAGATCCTGGGAGGCTGTTTTATAGAAATCAACAAGCTGCTCTTAAAATTCATATGAAATTGCAGAAGACTAAGAAGAGCCCCCAAAGCAACTTTTTAAAAAAAGAACAGTTAGAGGAGTAACACTATCTGACCTCGAGATTCTTTATAAAGCTTACAGTAATCAAGACAATATGGCATTGTGTAAAGATAGATAAATAGGTCAATGGAAGGGAACTGAGGGTTCAGAAATAGACTCACACATATATAATCAAGTATTTTCCACTGAAATGCAAAAGCAATTCAGCGGAAATAGCATGATCTTTTCAGCAAATGGTGCCCGGGCAACTGGACGGCGGTATGAAAGAAAATAAATAAATAAAAGAACGTAGATCTCTACCTTGCTTGCACTGTTTAAAAAACATCAACATATGGGGCACCTGGGTGGCTCAGTTGGTTAAGCGACTGCTTTCGGCTCAGGTCATGATCCTGGAGACCCAGGATCGAGCCCCCCATCAGGCTTCCTGCTCAGCGGGAAGCCTGCTTCTCCCTCTCTCAGTCCCTCTGCTTGTGTTCCCTCTCTGGCTGTGTTTCTCTCTGTCAAATAAATAAATTAAATATTTAATTAAAAAACCCCATCAACATAAAATAAGTCACAGAGCTATATGTTAAAGCTAAAACTAGAACTTCTGGAAGAGAGCACAGGAAAAAATCTTTGTGCCCCCTGATTAGGCAAGAATGACAGATCTGACACTGGAAAGATGATCCACATACGTACAAAAATTGATAAACTGGGACCTTACCAAATGAAGAACTTCAGCTCTGCAGAAAACACTGTCAAAAGGACAAAGGACAAGTCAAACGGGAGAAAAACATTTTCTGATCAATATCTGATAAAGGACTTGTATCCAGAATATACCAAAACTCTCAAAACTCAATGATGAAACAGACCAACAGAGAGCAAGACATTGGCACAGACTCATCACCAAAGAGATACAGAATGTAAATAAGGGTATGAGCAGAAGCTCACTACCGTTGGTCACCAGGAGGTGCAAAGCATCACCACAGTGAGATACCACCTCGTATGTGTTAGAAGTCCTAAAATTAAAAAGACAGACACACAAGTCTCTGAGGGTGCAGAGCAACGGGACTATTCGGGCACCAGCAGTGGGAATGTAGGTGCTGCCAAGGCTTGGGAAAGAAGGCTGGCAGTTTTGTATAAAGTCAAACACAAACTTCCTATTTGACCTAGCTGTTCCATCCCTAGGTCATTACCTAAGAGACAGGAAAGCCAATATCCACACAAGGACTTGTACACCGATGTTGGCGTATAATCGCCAGGAACAGGAAACAACACAAAGGCCCATCAGCAGGGGAATGGTTAAGCAGTGTTTATCTGCACTATGTAACACCACTCAGAAAAACAAAACAGGAACAAACCAGTGACCCTCAAAGTAGTATTGATGAATCTCGGCATAATTATGATAAATAAAAGATGCCTAATTTAAAAATAAGAGTGTGTTCTGTATAACTCTCTTCACATAAAGTTCTAGAAAAAGCAGACTAGATTCCCTGGGGCTTGAGGTCTGAGGAGGGGCAGGAGGGAGGAATTCCAAATGAATACGAAGAAACCATAGCGGGTGATGGACAAGTTCACTATTTTTATTGTGGTGATGATTTCACAAGTGTAGACCTAATGTCAAAATCGATCAGTTGTACACTTTAAATATAGGTAGCTTATTCTATGCTCAATGGTACCTCTATAAATATGTTCAAAGTAAAAAACAAATTAAAAATACACATAGGATTACAGAAGAGCCCAATTATATTGAAATATAGCTATCAAAATATTTTTTAAAAAACAGATTTGTGATATAATTACTTAAGTGTTTCTTTACTAGGCAAGTCCAAGAACTATTGTGATTTAGAATTAATGATGAATATAAATGACATCTTGAGATTTCCGTAACTATCATAATGTGACATAAAAATACCTGTGATTCCCAGTGGTGTTAAATTCACGGTGGCCCACACTAAGGAGACAAAGCCAGGAAATGCAGAGAGAAACTGAGTCTCACTCATGTTATCTTCATTGGATGGATTTTTTTTTTTAAGATTTTATTTATTTATTTGATAGAAACACAGCCAGAGAGGGAACACAAGCAGGGGGAGTAAGAGAGGGAGAAGCAGGCTTCCTGCCGAGCGGGACTGGATCCTGGGACTCTGGGATCATGACCCGAGCCAAAGGCAGCTGCTAAACCAACTGAGCCACTCAGGTGCCCTACTGGATGGATTTTTTTAATACCTTGTCCCTTTAGTGTTGCCTAGCTTTGCACTGGGGATTAAGGCCAGCCTCATAAAGTCAGTTAAGTGGTTTCTTGACCTTTTTTATATTATGAAAGTTTGCTTACATAGTATGGGAATACATTTAGGCCTAACAGTTGTTTGGAAAAATTATAGATTTGGGGTTTTATGAATAACATTTTAGCATCATTCCCATATTATAAGTAACATGTCTTGTTGTAACACATGAAATAATTAGGAGTGTTTAATATAAAGTTAACACATTTTTTAAAAAGTGTTTTAAAAAAAATTACTGCTCTGCTATTACAGTTTGTTGCCCAAATTGATAATCGAAGGAAAGGCTAAATTCGAGTGAGAGCTCAGAAAAAATAAAGATGCCATGTTTTGTCTTGGTGTTCACACACCCCTGGATTATGTGCACATCGGGAACCCTGGAAAGCTTTTGGGATCATCCTGGGGTAAGAGGCTCAGTTCAGTGTGCAAAGCTACTTCTCAAAAATGGCAATCACCAGTTTTCTCTTCCTTCTCTCAGTAGGGTTGATGGCCCCAAGGTAATAATAGTAATAATAATAATAATAATAACAATAATAATAATAGCCTGAGCCCTAGGAAAAAGTAGCATGCCTCTTCAGGAGGATGCGTGAGATACACCCACTCCACCCTCTTGACTTACTCTCCAGAATAGATCTCCAGCCTTTGGTTTCTTCCTAAGAGCCGGTCCCATGTCAAAGAGGGAACATTTCCTTAATAAAGGCCACCCCCAGCTGCTTCCAGAGAAAGCAAGCTTGAGTCCACAGTGAGGGCACTTTATCTTGAGGAAATTAAGTAGAGCAGAGTTAAATAGAGCCTGGAGTTGCCAGGGGCCCCTTGGCTTAGGTATGGAGAGAACAGTTCCCTTTGGTTCCAGCACCTTCTATGAGTGGAGATCATAGGACTCAGCCCTCCTGAGTCCTTTGTCTCTGAAGAGGTCAGGTCTTTCCTGTTGAGTTCCCAGTGGGAGCTGCTGGCTTTGGAGTGTAGGGCACAGTTAACTCAGTCTTCCCCCCGCCTCCCTGTGCTGCTCATAGGGGCCCTAATTCCCTTTAAATGAATGTATTTGGCCTGCAACAGGGATTGGACTATTCCCCTGACTTGTTCATGGTCAGGCCACTCTGGAGGCCTGCCTCCCCTGGTCTGTGATCTTGCTCTAGGCTCCCTCTGCTCTGAGAATAGCCTTTGGTCTTGTGCCTCTCGGCTGCCCTCCTTAAGAGGTCCGCTAGAGGTTCCTCTGGGCCTCTGGCCATCACAGAAGCATACCTTTCTGTCCCACCCTCAAATCAAAAACACACACCAATGCTGTCAGAGACTCTTGGTACATGTTTGTGTTCGTTTGTTTGTTTATTTATGTTTAAATCTGTATTTATCTTTTAACCATCACCATTACACACTAAAAAACTTTTTTTTTAAGTAATCTCAACTCCCTCCCCCCCACCTACCTCCTCCACCCCTGCAACATGAGGCTTGAACTCACAAACCCAAGATCAAGAGTCACAGGCTTTACTGAATGACCGAGGCAGGCACCCCTGTTTTCAAGTTTAAAGTGTTTTCAGGAAAATCTCTCTCAGTCTTTCCTTACTTTTAAAAAACACATCAAGAGTTAAGAATCTGCATTTCATTTCAATTCTGTGGCTTTGACCCCCTATGCTTGTAATCCTCCCTCTGTTGAGGAAAGGGCTATCTGCCACCCAGGTAGAGCTCCTCTGAGCAAGGGAGTCCTAAGTAGGAAAACATCATCTGAACATCTCAGGGTCTTCACCGAAGGGACCGGAAGTGGCTGGTGCAGCAAAGTGGAGGGAAAATATGTCAGGAAAATGGAAGAGTAAGTCCCCTTCTCCCACAACATCTAGACCCCATCTCTTGCAGAAGTTGTGTTCAGCTTGTCTGGGACAAGAGCCATCAATGTTGGAGGTAAATTTGGGAGGCTGGGGGTCCCTGGGGAGGGTGAGGTGTTCTAAATTGAAGTGGCCAAGGGCTAGGAAGAACCAGACGAGGAATCTTAATCCCCAAAGAGAGTCCTAAGATACAAGGAGCCTAAAATACAAGAGTAGTGGGTTGGGCTTATTTATGTTAAAGGTTTATATTCCCTAAAGTCTCCAAACAACAGATGCTGGAATTGAGGTGGAGGTTGCTCTTCCTGTACTAACCACCTTCCCCAGCCTGTGATTTGGTAGCCGGGTATTTGTGATGTGATTGATGATTGATGGGAAGACCTAGTGAAGCCAGCAAAGCACAAGAGTTAGGATGCAATGAGGTGCCACAGGTCATTCATATTTATCATTTCACCTGTTACTGACATTTTAGCTGCTCCAGGCATTTAAAAAAAAAATTTTTTTTTAAAGATTTTATTTATTTGACACAGCCAGAGAGGGAACACAAGCAGGGGGAGTGAGAGAGGGAGAAGCAGGCTTCCCGCTAAGCAGGGAGCCTGATGTGGGACTCGATCCCGGGTCCCTGGGAGCATGACCTGAGGTGAAGGCAGTCACTTAACCCACTGAGCCACCCAGGCACCCTGCTCCAGGCATTTTTGAGCCAATCCAAGTGACTGGTCAACAGATCATTGCCCCCATTGTCTTGGCTGGAATGTGGGCTCTTACTTGGCATAGGGACATGCAACTCGCAGATGATCCGGGTTTCAGGCTCTCTCCTTGAACTTTCCGTTGGTAAAGAACTAACCCTTGTTAGTGCGCTCTCCATCTTCCTGCCCAGACTCCAGAGGACAGGCATCAAGCTCCGGTATTAGAAGCAACTCAGTGTGGACTTTGTGCCTAAAGGGATCTATGGAGACGGGTGGGTGGAGACAGGAGACATAGGTGGCTCTGGGCAGATCACGTGCTAGACTCATGGCTCTGAGAAAATTACCGTGATGCTGAGATCCAGTTTTAAAATCTTGGTATTAAGCACAATGCCTTGGCACAGGAGAATATACTTAGTAATTCCTTCTTGGACCAAAAAGAACTATGTAATGATGATATTAGCAAATATGAATATGGATTCTGTAGGATTATGAAGCTGGGAAATAACTTTTAAATTAATTGGATTGTATATATGCTAGACAAAGAAAGAAGTCCAGTAACTCTAAATGTGAATGGTAAAATGAAAATGCTTCTAGAAGGTAAAATAGAAGGATATCTCTATGACGTTGGGAGAGGTCAAGATTTCTTAAACATCACACACACAAAAGTAATACCCATATAAGTTAAAAGCTTTCTGTTCATCCATGTACCATTATGAGAGTGAAAAACCCAGGATCCTGGGATCAAGCCCAGTGTTGGTCTTCCGGCTCAGCCGGGAGCCTGCTTCTCCCTCTGCCTCTCCCCCTGCTTGTACTCTCTGTCTCTCTCTCTCACTCAGATGAATAAATAAAATCTTTAAAAAATAAAATAAAATGGGTAATAGTCTTAAACAAGCATTTTACTAAAGAAGACATCTCAATCATTAATAAGCACGTGAAAAGGTGCTCACAATCATGACTTATTAGGAAAATGCAAATTAAAACTGTAAAAGGGAGTAAACTGACAATAGCAGGTGATACAAATCGATCTCTGTGCACAGTCTGGAATATACTGGTTCAACGACTTTGGAGAAAAATGGTACTGCCTATGAAAGCTGAATGTACGCATACCCTGATGGAACAGAAATGTTACCCCTAGGTATATACTCAGTAGAAGGGCATTCATATATTAACCAAAAAAACATGAACGAGATTTATAGTAGCCCTCTTTGCCATGGCTGAAAGCAACCTAAAAGTTCATATTCATTGTATATGTATATATTTAATATATAATTGTATATTCACAATATACAATGAATAAACTTATAATGATTATGTATTATAAATTTGTCCCCCACTGGAGATGGAGTGTCTGATTGCCTCAGTTGGTGGAGTGTGTAACTCTTGATCCCAGAGTTGTGAGTTTGAGTCCACACTGGGTAAAGAGATTATGTAATTTTTTTTTTTTTTTAAGATTTCATTTACTTATTTGACAGAGAGAAACACAGCCAGAGAAGGAACACAAGCAGAGGGAGTGAGAGAGGGAGAAGCAGGCTCCCCACGGAGCAGGGGACCCTGGGATCATGACCTGAGCTGGCAGACGCTTAACAACTGAGCCACCCAGGTGCCCTGAGATTACTTAAAATTTGAATTTTTTTTTGTTTTCCATTGCATACAGTAAAATACTGTACAGCAATGAAAAAGAATTACCACTACACTGTTGTTTGTGTGTGAGTGTGAGACGGAAAGGGTAAGCTTAATTTATACTCTCAAATTCTTACAACTTTGCATAAAGTCCTCATCCCCACCTCAGAGATGGCAGAAACTTTAGTAAGAGATCCACCCCAGAGACGATACAGTGAATTTAATGTCCCCCCTTCTTTGGGGGGGAAAGTCCCACTACACACTTTTGGAGACACCCCGTAAGGTGTCTGGCACTTCCGCACAGAAAGCATTTGGTGGGGCACCTGGAGGGCTCAGTGGGTTAAGCGTCTGCCTTTTGGGTTCAAGTCATGAACCCAGGGTCCTAGGATCAAATCCCGCATGGGGCTCCCTGCTCAGTGGGGAGTCTGCTTCTCCCTCTCCCTGCCCCTCCCCCTGCTTGTGCTCTCTCTCTGTCAAGTAAATCAATGAAATCTTTAAAAAAAAAAAAAAAAAAAGGAAAGGAAAGTATTTGGTCCCATCTCTTGCTGGCTTAGGATAGTAAGAGGAATTTAAAATTGGTTGCTGAACCCTTCTGGGCTGGGGTAGGGCAGAAGATGGACAGGGAGGTGGTCTGGGACAGATGGGCAGACCATGCGCGTGGGCTCAAGTCCTTGTCTACAGAACTGGTTGATCCCAGGGGGCGACTGGGGCGGCTGAGGGCCGCCTGAGTGCTCGGGCTGGGCGGATGCTGCTCTGGTGGCCCTCCTCTGCCCAGTCGGCCAGCTTGCTGCTCTGCAACCCTAGCTGGGTGCCTCCCCCCTCCCCGGACCCTTTCATGGAGTCGTTGGTGTGGATGCCATTCCTGCTGACCAGGCTTCTGATGTCCCCCTGGCTGGTGCTGGGGGCAGCCTCAACGGACGTGGTGGATCCCACCATGGCCCTTGAGGAGCAGAACATGTTGGGGCCGCCCAGGTCACAGCCGCCATGGGGAGCTCACAGAGCTGATGAGGGCTGGGCAGAAGGGCTTCCTCTGCAGGTCAGGGCCGGTCTGGGCAAGGCCTATCTCTCGTGCCGGTAGCATCTCGATCCTCACTAGCTTGAAGCTCCTCCACTCAAAGCGGTGGATCACATGCCCTGTGAGCCGCCACTGCACCCCTCCGGCTTCGCCGCAACCAGTGTCAGCTCCAGGGTCCCGGAGGACCCTCTCTGGAAGGTTCCCGGTGTGCCCCGGGGACAGCTTGGCATGCACCAAGAGGCCGCCCCTGTCCCCAGCCCCTGGACTGCGGGCTGGGCATGGAACGCCACGGCTTGGTTGTTCAATGTCATGCTATGAAACAAAAGAAGCCAGGGCCAAAAGAGCAGACACTGTATGCTTGCTCCTGGATGCCAAGAACAGGCAAAACTAATCTAGAATCATAGAAAACTAGAGTTGCTTTTGAGGTAGGATAGCCAGATAAAATATAGCCTGCCCACTGAGATGTGAATTTCTGATTAAAAGCAAATAATTTTTTATTGTAAGTATGTCCTGGGCACTATTTTTACTTCCTAAATCTGACAACCCCCTTGGAGGACACATGAGGCTGGCTTCTGCGGTTTTGATCGCATCCTATTACCCTAATCTAGATGGTAGTTACAGGCTGTGTCTATTAGCAAGAATTCAGCAAGGTGAAGGTTTATGATTTGTGGGCTTTACCCTACGAATGTTAACCTTCAACAACAATTTTAAAAGTTTTCCTAGAACGATATGTGAGAAGAGTCCTGGGTTCAGATTATAGCCTTTTGGGTCCAGTTTTTCCAAGTCTCAGTTTCTTCATCTGTAAAACAGAAATCATTTTAACAAGAGCTGTCCTCCTCACCGCGCCTTGTGCGAGAATAAGTGCAGGTGCAGAGCTGAGTTACCTCCTGCGAGGCCACCCAGCCGGTGAGCGGCTCTGACAGGTTCCCACCCATGGATCTAGAACCCACATGGCTCACATTCTCCTGCTTGCCTATGGGAAAGTGCTCCTAAAACTCTAAAAGTCTCGACAAACATCAGACTTGACTTGTAATTCTTTCGGGCTGGAAAATTTAATAAATTCAGAGAGTATAGTTGACCGTCGAAAGACAAAGGTCCACTTATTTGTGGATTTTTTTTTTTTACAGTACAGGTCCGTAAATGTGTTTTCTTTTCCTTATAACTTTTTTCTTTCTTTCCTTTTTTTAAAGATTTATTTATTTAGGGGTGCCTGGGAGGCTCGGTTGGTTAATCTTAAAAAAAAAAAAAAGATTTTATTTATTGGACAGAGAGAGACACAGCCAGAGAGGGAACACAAGCAGGGGGGGTGAGAGAGGGAGAAGCAGGCTTCCCGCCGAGCAGGGAGCCCAATGCAGGGCTCCATCCCAGTGCCCTGAGATCATGACCTGAGCCAAAAGCAGAGGCTTTAACCCACTGAGCCACCCAGGCGCCCTAGTTTTGGATTCTCAAAGAGGTCTCTGACACCCTCCCCTAAGAAATGGAAGAGCTAGCAGAGCCCCTGATCTGAAAGAGATGCTCCTGTCCAGAGTAGCTAGGAATAGCCCTGACTGGACAGAACCCCTGAAGTCCTACAACCTGGAATTCTACTTCTTCCCTTTGACCTATCTTCCTCCTTTCTTTCCTTTTTAGGCAGCTTTAGGCAAACCATTTCTCCTGGGGGCTACCTCTCAGTGGCCTCCCATCTGAGAGTAGGGGTCTGGGGTGGGAGGGTGGTAGGACTGCCTCACGAGGGAACACCACTCTTGCTTAATTAGTGTTTACAAAGGGCTGTGTGTTATTAAATGACTAGACAATGGAGATCAGGCCTGGGGGGTTTTTGAAATCTGTCCTGCTGTCTTCCCTAACTGGGTGGGAGGGTGACTGGGAACACTCTTACAGTGGGGCTGTCCCCTCCCAATGGCCAGCACTGTAAAGGGATTCTAAAGAGTCTTCCCTGCAACTGACCAGCTTGCCTTTGGTTTGAAAGCCACCCTTCCAGATGTGTTCATTTTGAGTACAGGTACTTTTCCTTTGTCTAGTCCAACTACCCTTGAGTGGTGTAACTAGGAGGGACAGAATAACGGTGTAGAGCTAAGGCCTACTGAGCCCTCTCATGGTGCCAGGACAGGGCTGAATCTGGGCATTTGATCTCCATCTGGAAGGAAGAAACAAAATCTGTCCCGATTAGAGGTCTCTGCAATCAAGGCCATTTGACATACTGTTTCATGGAATCCTACTGATAACATTCAGATGTAGGTCTTACGTCCACGCTTTATAGATGAGTAAAGAGAGTCAGAGTGATTTTTTAGATGGGTCCCAGGGCACACATTCAGACATGGCAGAGCCAAGATTTGAACACTTTCCGGTGAGATCAAGATGCCCTCTTGAAAAAAAAAAAAAAAGATGCCCTCTTGTGTGGGGCATCAGTTTTCACCAGGGAGCAGAGATGCCACTGTTTAGAGAAAGTCCCCAGGCCATTCTGAGCCAGTCCTGGGTCGACTGGAGGAAGGGGGAGGTGGTCAGAGAACTAACTGACTTATTAAAATGATTGAGTTTATTATATTCTCTCCACAGAGGGCGTTCGGTATAGAGCAGTGGTTCCCTGGGGGGAGGAGGGGGTGTTTTGCTCCATACCCCCCATCCCCAGTGGACATATGGCAATTTCTGAAGACATTTTATACTGTTCCAACTGAGGAGACAGTGCCAGTGTCAACTAGTGGGTAGAGACCAGAGGTGCTGCTTAGCATCCAACAGCATCCAGGACAGCCCTGTACAACAAAGAATTATTTGGTCCGAAAAGCTGTTGGCGCCCAGGCACAGTTTTGGGGTGTGGAGAGTAAGGAATGGGATAAGTTAAGGAGAGAGCCCTGGGTATCCCAGAAGCATAAGTGTGTGTGAGGGGTGGGGGGTGGCCTTGAGGACAGACGTTCTCCACTTGACAGCGTAGCTGAGGGCTGGGTGTGAGTTTTACTTTAAAGGGAACTATTTCTATTTTTGCCAAGATCCTCTTTATACCCCTCAATGTATCACAGAAAAATTGTGAGGGTAAGTCTGTTGTTGGGTTGACCTGGGAGCCAGCGGCAAAAAAAAAAGACCTGGACTCAGGGATCAGGAAACTTGAATTCCAAGTCTCGGCCTGGCTATCATCAGCCACGGGATGTTCAGTCAGCCTGCACCTCCTGGACCCTCAGTTTTCTTACCTGTAAAATGGAGACAATTGTATTTGCCCTCTCTATCTCACAAGGTGTTATGAGAAGCAAGTGAGACAATGTATGAGAAAGGTTTGTAGAAAGTCCCCTTTAAGGAACGAAGGGAGGATGCCGGCACCATGAACCCTGCAGGCAGGTCTCTGAGCATCTTTTGGGGGAATGGGGTTTATTGTTATTACTTTTTTTTTTTTTTTTAAGATTTTTTTATTTATTTGACAGAGAGAAACACAGCCAGAGAGGGAACACAAGCAAGGGGAGTGAGAGAGGGAGAAGCAGGCTTCCCGCCGAGCAGAGAGCCCGATGCGGGACTCGATCCCGGGTCTCCGGGATCATGACCTGAGCCGAAGGCAGTCGCCCAACCGACTGAGCCACCCAGGTGCCCCTATTGTTATTACTTTTTAAATATTTATTTAATTTATTGGAGACGGGGAGGGGCAAAGGAGGAGGAGAAAGAGAATCTCAGTAAGACTCCCTGTCGAGTGTGGAGCCTGATATGGGGCTTGATCTCAGGACTCCGAGATCATGACTTGAGCTGAAATCAAGAGTCTGATGCCTAACCGACTGAGTCACTGAGGCACACCTGGATGGGGTTTATTATTAATTTTTAAATTGAAGGCATGAAGTGGAATCTCTTGTCACTAATGTACTTTGAAATTCAAGTATGAGAGTGGATCTGACTGAGATTCAAAGTTATATTATATATAGATTCAATGTCAAGGACCACTACCTTGAAATACCCCCAGTTTAAGTGAATTGGAATGTACACAAGACAGAAAGGGGAGGAAAGGCAAGGCATTTATCGCTGAAAAGAGAAAAAAGCATTATCTTCCTTTGTGATTGTGCAAATAACCCTTGCACAGTTGTTAAAACAAAACCAGATGCTATAAAAAGACATAACAATGAAAGTCAACATTCCATCGCTTAGAAAAAAAAGTGCTGTTGACATTTTGGAGCACATCCTTTCAAGTACTTTTAATGAGCAATTTCACTTTTTTAAAAAGAACTCTACGGTACGTGTTGTTTTTTGCCAGCAAAAAATAATGTGGACAGCCAGACAATCACAGTGGAAAGAGGCTTCTTGTACAGAGAGGTAGGCATGGTTCCTTCAAAGAACAAAAGGCTGAAAGACATCAATAGCAGATCCTTCCCTAAGAAATGCCCATCTGGCTTCTAGATAGTCATCACCTTGGCTGTTGGGGGTGGAGGTGGGCAGCAGGTCCTGGCAGAGCTTGGAGGGTCTCACAGGCATATAGAGGCCCCATCACTCACAAGGCTTCCTGCCCTTGATGAATGCTGGCAGGAAGGAGAAGGGAGAGCAGGCAGGACCTCTGCCGGTTCTCCCCTGCCTAGGACTTGGGTTGCTCCCGGAGCAGAGCCGGTGGCTGGGTAGCAGCGAGGACTGTTTATGCCCGTGCCGCACACAGACATCGAGAACCTGGACCATTGCTAGAAAGCGTGGGAGAATCAGGGTCTGGGTACACACATATAGAGAAAGACCATGTTTCTAAGCCAGGGGTTGCTAGGAGGGGCACCTGTGCTTCTTAGGGGGTTTTGAGGTCATTATAACCTCTCATTCTCAGCATCCTGGAACCTTTAAGAAATAATGATTAATGCCTTCCCTCTTGCTCTAGGTATTTACAGTACGCCCTCAGGCTACCGAGGGTGGCGTGGAGATGACAGTCAGCCGGAAGCCGCTCTGGCTGAACCCTGTGCGCGGGCTGTTGTCTCTACTGTAACGCAAACTCATCATTTATCCTTCTTCCTTCCCCTGTTCAAATGAAAGTTTCATTAGGAAACGTAATCCACGAATATTCCTGGAATTTAAAGAAACAACTGGGATTTTTGAGATGGGGAAAAACAGGGAGCTGACTCCAGTCTGGTCTCAAGTGATTCCACCAACATAGATTTAGTCCTTCCTCAAGGACAGACGAGGGCTCAAAGCTGCTGTGGATTCCTGGAGGGGACCAAGCCTATAATATTCATACTCTGAACTTGGAAGTCTTGGATCCTTCACCACCTTTATCCCATGATGCTTTTGGCCAGAAGCAGGTGTGTCAGCCCACACCTAGATAAGTTACAAGGGGAACAATGGTATTGTCCTTTCCTGAAATTTCACCTGCTCTGTCCCTTGAACAGATGTAAACCACCTTGTGAGACTGCTCCATGCTGGCTGACATTGTCTTCGCCTCAGTTTAAAGTGCCCATGTTTTTCTGGAAGGCGCTTGGGTATGCACGACATTTCTGAACATAACAATGGGCTTGGGCTAGCAAGGAGGCTTTGTAAGAAAGGATGGGGTCATTGAAGCTATTTAAAAAGAGAGAGAGAAAGAAAAGAAAACCTCAGGCATTTTAATATGTTAAATACAGACCCAATTATTAATTCTAAAGACTTGTACAAATCAACCTCATTGAAACTTTTTCACCTTTTTCTGCCTTTTCCCCCCTTCTCAGAAACATTTAGACCTACCCTATGGCAATGACTATTGGGAAGTCTCTATCCTGTATATCAGAGTAGCACAAATAATTCAGCATAAAGCAGCCCAGTTCCTGTAGCCTGGCATTAGGATAAGTATATCTTAAGAAAGTTCTTATGCAGACTTGGCTTCAGGCAATAAAACGTCATAGACGTATAACTGTAGCAAGTGAAATTTCTAGGGAGCAAATTAGGCTGAAAACATCTTCTAGAGATGGCTAGAAAGAAATCATACACCACCCCAAAAATAAGGCAAGTTATGCAGTAAATGTTTCATTTATTGGCCTTCTTCCATCACTATTAGGGTTAAAAGACATCTTGTCAATAAGAAAGGTATATTTATGGAGGACTGATATCTTTCGAAAGGCTGCTCCTGTCACAAATGCCTATGGTGGCAGTGATCAGCTCATGAAGGCAGGTGATGAAACGCTGTACAAATGCATACATCTCCCCATTAACCCTTGGATCATCAGGCATTATTGTCACTTTATTACCCAGACCTGTCATTAGCTGAAGGAAGATGATCAAGCCAGGCACTTCAGAAAAACCAGACCAGAACAGTGTTCTTCATGGTTTCAAGAAGAGGGGATATGCCTTTCCATGTCCCTGGACAGAATCATTGGGGAAAAATAAAAGGATGTTTGTGGAGTGGGCCTTTCTTGCCTACCCCTTCCTCCTGCTAAAATTGAAAGCCCTCAGAGGTGTCCAATTTTTAGTGTTCCTATGTTAGCTCAGGGAGTAGCTTTCCTCAAGGTCCAAAGAAGGAACCATCACCCACGCAGAACAAAAAGCAAACACAAAATTTTACAGTGGAAGCAGGACTTCGGCTTCAAAACATTTTCCCCATTTTATAGCTTCCTTATGTTTTCAGATTCTTTTTTTGGTTTCCCTCAGTCAGAATACTCCCTGCATAGATAAGTCCAACACAGTGGGTAACAGATCATCCATCTTGGAACCCGGGTCCTTCAGGAAAAATCACACAGAACACATATCCACACACGCATGCAAGTACATGTCCCTGTGGAGGGTCATTGAGTGGAACCTGGCCGAGCAGTTGGGGGAGCTGAGTGTGCTTGTTGACATGCATTCTCCACTTCTGGTGAATTTTTCCTAAGTTCCAAAGCCACACTTCCAACATGCTTTGTCTTCGCTGGTGTGCTGATGAACCTCTTCGCATAACTAGGGTGTGGACTGAAACTATGGAATCCTGACCCCCGGGGAAATACCCAGTCCACCACCTCATTTGTCAGGTGAGATGGTTCTCAGAAGACAGAGGTAACGGTTGGTCTATCTCCGTCATCCCCATCAAGCACATTCTCAATGGTTGGAGGGCACCCACCACTCCACCATGGCTCCCCCATGGGGAGCCAACACCCGAAGAATAATTTATATCAACTGAAACCTCCTTTCACACTCCCCAGTAGGGATGAACAAGAAAGTATACCTGGGAAAGGGGACATGTTCACTTAATTTTCAAAGGAGAATGCAGATTACCAACATGTCCACAGGGATTTAAAAGGACAGTTGAAGGGGAGGAGGAAACAGAGGAGTGAAGAAGCAGAAGGGCAGTGGATAAGGAGGAGAAGCAGGGAGAAAGAGAGGCTGAGGCACAGTCTCCTTGGAGTTTAGGACCTTGGCTGGCCCCAGGAAGGGCACAGAAGAAAAAGGTCATAGTTTCTCCATCCTCCTGTCCCCCTCCAACGCTCCCCTCACCCCAATCTGCAAAACCTCAGGGCTCAAGCCAATGTCAGAACTGGTCTGGTTTCCTCCCTGTGTTCTTCGAAGCCCCTCCTACTGGGGCAGAGCTCATGGTCCTATAAACCAGGAGTCATCAGTATCTAGAGAGAGAAGTTGCCTCCACACCTGGACACAAGCCCACTGTTGTTTAAAATTCCACACCAAATCTATAAAATACATGTCCACATTGTGAGCCAATCTGACTTTTTAAGAAATGTATTAAATTGCCCTGCTTTTTTGCCAACTGCGATTCCACACCGTCTCCCTTCCCCACCTCCCATCCAGGCATCACCTGAAGCCCTTTCAGAGATTTAGGGGTTATTGACCCTCTGAGATCTTGTGGGTCTCCCCAGGCCTTTTTATGGCATGAAGCAATGAAATTAAATGTGGCATATGTGCTATCATGGAGTAACTTTTAATTGCTTAATTAAATCAGAGATTTAAAGAAGGAAAGATTCAAGAGTTTCCTTTGAATGAGAAATATGAGGATGTGCCAAAATGGATGAGGTTACTAATCATTGGAAGAAAGCTGTTAGTATTTACATATATTAAAAATATAGGCCAGGACTTTAAGAACAGTAAGTACACTCTTTAAAATTCCCATTTAGTGTATTTATGAGCTCTTATTACCCAGGTAGTCCTATAGAAGATACAGAAGTCCTCATTATCCAACTTAATTCAGATCAGGGTTTGATTTAAAAAAAAATACCACTGCACAGGACAAAGAAATTGCCATAAAATTGAGTTACTATGAATGTGTTCCAGTTTAAGTAAACAAGTCCTTAAAACAGGCTTTGGAAAGTCTGCTGTACACAGATGGACTCGGGCACACTAGGTATGCAGGTGACAATTAGCAAGTGTGAAAAGCTATGGTCATTCGCTAAATGTGTAAATCTAAAGGCAACCAAGTGAAAAGACCTACGAAAAGGAAACTGTTAAATCCATTTGTACATGGATTTAACAGTGAAGCATTTCATTCTTCATGTTTTTACTTGGTGTCTTGAAATAATCCCCTTTCTGTCTCCACTCTCCCTCTTAGAAACTGTGCCCGCCTTATTTATTTATGAAGTCTGAAGGTTAGTCCTACCTGCTGAGACTAATTAGCCCTGTGCTTTGTATCCTATGCAATCCTGTCTGATTAAATGTACACATTTGTTTTACTTCTTTTCTGGCTCCTTCTCACTTTACTTCTGATTTTCTGATTAATATTAAAGTTGGGAGTTAAAGCGATTTTCCTCCGCAGCCCCCTCTCCCCACCCCCCATTTTATTTTGCCAGCATCTTTACTCTTTAGTGTGCTAATGTGGTTGTGAATTTTTCCCAGTGCATGGGAATTCACTGGCCTTGTCAATCTTGGTATCATTATTTTTAGTAGTCTTCTTTCTGAGACCTTAGCCTATAAAACAGTTTTGCTGAAAACCTAACTCTCTAAATATTACATGGTAAATTTGCTTTCTTTTAGAAAACCTTAGGTGCTGATGGGCCAGTTGGAACGTATGTTTTTGGAATTGGTGGGATAATTGAGTACATCATGGCCTGCAGACGAACACTGTTCCTAACAGATAATTTGCTAATTCCTATTGATTTCTTTCTTTCTTTCCTTTTTTTTTTTTTGGTCCCCCACCCTTCATGTTGTAGTTTCCGGTCCTCTTCTCATTGGATATTTGCAAGAAAATGAATGCTCCTGCTCCATCATCCAGGAAGATTATGTTTTGAGAGAGTCAGACCTTTTCCTCTTTAATACAGTTCTGTTCCCCATTTTGTAGCAAATCTGCTCCCCAGGCAAGTGCCTAGAAACAATACCTGCTTCAGACCCCAGGTTTTCCACCTTCTCCAGGAGCTTTCAGCATCAGTTTGGTTAGCAATTTCCTGCCAGAGCCATCTACATCTTGATTATTTGGCCAGTCTTTTGCGGATTTCATTTCACACCCCCTTGGAGAAAGACTCCAGCACCACTGATCCCAGGGCTTGGTGAACTTTCAGTTTTATTTTCCCTGGCGGTGTTAACGCCCAAACTTTTCACCTCCAAAGGCAGAAAGGACTTTGAATCCTAGCTCATTTCTTACCACCTCCAACGTCAGTTACCAAAGTGGGGGGGGGGGGAGAGAGAGAGAGAAAAGAACAACACTTTACATCGAAAAGAACCACGTTTTTTTTTTTCCTTAAGGATATTTTTAATGCCCCTGACTAACACTACGGTATTTGATTGTTTTTTGGGTAAAAAGTCATCTTGGTATATTTATTCTAGTGAGACTTAAGATTTAATGAAATGACTCACTAATAATAAACAAAAAGGGGAGGGGAGACCTCGTGGGCTAATAGTTTCTTTTGCTGCAGATGACCAGGAACTTTGCCCAGCTCCCCACTTCCCCAAGCTCTCTGAAAGTGGAGTTTTGATCTTTCTTTTTGACCACTTCTGTTAGATCCCCGCCCAAGGGTGGTTGATTTCCCTGCTGGATTAACCACTAAGCGACACTCCCCAACCCCTTTTCCACAGCAGTCTCCTCCTTCTCCCCTTCCTTAAGGACTTATTTCTAATATTCCCAAAGTGCACTTTTTCTGGGCCTCTCCCCATCCCCGCCCCCCAAGTGGGGTTTCCTTCCGCCTTCCTCGGCTCGGATTCCTGACTCGGTCGCCACCCCCTTCCCCTCCTCTCCCACTCCGCATTGTCCTTCCGAAGCCGCCCCCCTCCCGGAGCGAGTCCCGTACCCTCGCCCAGACTCGC